>VZSE01006401.1:929625-1073482 GCA_013398275.1 Promerops cafer
TTGTGTGCCGGCGCGGCCGCGGGCCGGGAGCCGCGGAGCGGGCGCTGTCGGCGGGGCCGCGGGCGGAGCGGAGCGAAACGAAACGAGCCGAGCCGGGAGACGCACGGCTACCCTGGACGCACAGCCCGCAGCGGTGTCCGTCGGGAGCGGAGCCCAGCCAAGCCGCGGGGAGGATCGCACAGTAATTGGATTTTGAAAGTTATTTAAGCCCCGAAGTAAAATACACGGCTCAGCCGGGCGCGGTAATAATCCCTTTAGCTGTAACCTAAATCCCCGGGGCTGTGCAGTCGTGCAGGGAGCAGCGCCTCCGCCTCGCCGCCGCCGCGAGACCCTGCGCGGAGCTGGCCAGAGCCGTCGCCGGGCTACGCGCGCGCCTCCTGTTTTGCTGCCGCCGCCGCCGCTGCCTTCTCCGGGGAGAGCAGCTCCGGAAACTTTCCCCGAGAGAAGCGCCGCCACTGCTCTGTGGGCGCCGCCGCGTCAGAGCCGAGGAAGAAAGTCTTGGAGGTCCGGCGCGGAGCCGCGTTCCTCCCGTCGCCGCGCTCCTGCCCCACCGAAGGGGCCCCGCCTCCGCCCTCTGGTCGCTGATGTCCCTGGGGCGTCGCGCCGGCCGGCTCTGAAAGACTCCCCGAGGCTCCCCGGGCCCCCGGCCGCCCCGGTGATGCAGGCTGGAGGAGAATGCGGCGGAGCGGCCGCCGCCGGCTGCCCCTTTCTGGGGCTGGCCGCGCTGCTGGCCGCCCTGCTGGGGACCCCCGCGGGTGCCACGGCACAGCAGTACCACGGCGAGAAGGGCATCTCCGTGCCGGACCACGGTTTCTGCCAGCCCATCTCCATCCCGCTCTGCACGGATATCGCCTACAACCAGACCATCCTGCCCAACCTGCTGGGCCACACCAACCAGGAGGACGCAGGGCTGGAGGTGCACCAGTTCTACCCGCTGGTCAAGGTGCAGTGCTCGCCCGAGCTGAAGTTCTTCCTCTGCTCCATGTACGCGCCGGTGTGCACCGTGCTGGAGCAGGCCATCCCACCCTGCCGCTCCCTCTGCGAGCGGGCCCGTCAGGGCTGCGAGGCCCTCATGAACAAGTTCGGCTTCCAGTGGCCAGAGCGGCTCCGCTGCGAGAACTTCCCTGTTCACGGTGCGGGTGAGATCTGCGTGGGGCAGAACACGTCGGATGCCCCACCAGGACCTGGTGGTGCGGCGGGTCGGGGGGTCACTGCCCACCCCACAGCTGGCTACCTCCCTGACTTTCTTACCCCGCCACAGCCACCCTCTGGCTTCTCCTTCTCTTGCCCCCGGCAGCTCAAAGTGCCCTCTTACTTGGGCTACCGGTTCCTGGGGGAGCGGGACTGTGGAGCCCCCTGTGAGCCAGCCCGGCCCAATGGGCTCATGTACTTCAAGGAGGCAGAGGTGAGATTTGCCCGGCTGTGGGTGGGCGTGTGGTCCGTGCTTTGCTGTGCCTCCACCCTCTTCACTGTGCTCACCTACCTGGTCGACATGCGTCGTTTCAGCTACCCAGAGAGGCCCATCATCTTCCTCTCGGGCTGCTACTTCATGGTCGCAGTGGCCTATGCAGCAGGCTTCTTGCTGGAGGAGCGGGTGGTGTGTCTAGAGCGTTTCTCTGAGGATGGCTATCGCACTGTGGCCCAAGGAACCAAGAAAGAAGGCTGCACCATCCTCTTCATGATCCTTTATTTCTTCGGCATGGCCAGCTCCATCTGGTGGGTCATCCTGTCCCTCACCTGGTTCCTGGCTGCTGGCATGAAGTGGGGCCATGAGGCCATTGAGGCCAACTCCCAGTATTTTCATCTGGCTGCCTGGGCTGTGCCCGCTGTCAAAACAATCACCATTTTGGCCATGGGGCAGGTGGATGGGGATGTACTCAGTGGGGTGTGTTATGTAGGTATCTACAGTGTGGACTCACTGAGGGGCTTTGTGCTGGCGCCCTTGTTTGTGTATCTCTTCATTGGCACTTCCTTCTTGCTGGCTGGCTTCGTCTCCTTGTTTCGCATCCGCACCATCATGAAGCATGACGGCACCAAGACGGAGAAACTGGAGAAGCTGATGGTGCGCATTGGTGTCTTCAGTGTCCTCTACACGGTGCCTGCCACCATAGTCCTGGCATGTTACTTCTACGAGCAGGCCTTCCGTGGCACCTGGGAGAAGACGTGGCTCCTCCAGACCTGCAAAACGTATGCTGTGCCCTGTCCCAGCCACTTTGCCCCTATGAGCCCAGACTTCACTGTCTTCATGATCAAGTATCTCATGACCATGATTGTTGGGATCACGACTGGCTTCTGGATTTGGTCTGGCAAAACCCTTCAGTCCTGGCGACGCTTCTACCACAGACTCAGTACCGGCAGCAAAGGCGAGACAGCAGTATGAGACCCCTCCCCGTCCCCTCTGGCACACACGCTCACACATGCATACACGCAGAGGAGGCAGAGGAGATGGATACTCAGCATAGGAGTCCCTACTCCCATGGTTCCCTGAAGAGGGAGGAAGGAAGGCTTTTCCAAACTTTCTCTTCCTCACAGAAAGTTTGAAAAAAAAAAAAAAATCATTGCATAAAGGATCAGTCAAACTGAGTCCAGTGGTGCTTATGACCATCTAAGTGGGAGAGGACAGGAAAAGAGGCCACTGCTGGGACAGGAGAGTCCTTCGCCCAGAAGTCTCCTTACTTCTCTGCTGCTACTCCTGTCGAGGAAAAGAAATTCCAACCCAACTAAAACCATCCTGCCTTGCTTTGGACAAGAGGGAGGGGAAGCCAGATCTGTTGAGCCACCCCTGCCGAGAAGTAGCCAAATGCTCTCTGAATTGCCGGGGCCAAACTGCAGCATGGGCAGGGTAACTCCCGAGCCTGAGCTCGCTGCCTGCTCCTTCCAGCTCGGCAGAGCCATCACGTGAGTACTGCACAGCCGGCTACAGCCCGATCGTGTGCTGGGGAGATGCCTCTGTTCTGTCAGCTCACAAGTTCCTTTTTACCTCAGTGATACCTGTTGTAATTGTTTTAAAGTAAAAATTTGGCCCTCAATCTGTTGTTCTTGCTGCTGTGGGGAAGGAGGGGGTTGCTATTCCACACCCTGAAAAGAAATGACTTGTTGCTTTTCAGCAGAAGGCTTTTCCCCCTTGCCTTTGTTCTAGGAGACAAAGGGGGAAACAAAAGTGTTTTCTATGTAGAAAGGCATAAGCATGGGATCGGTTTTTATGGGCAAACTAACAAAAAGAAGTCGTTGAGGTTCACCCTTGGATGTGAGGAGCTTGCAGAAATAAACATTCCTTTTATGAAAAAAGGAGGAGGCAGGATGTTTTCCTACCGTTCAATATGGGTCACTTTTCTAAGCTGAAGGAAATGCAAGATTTAGAGGGCAAGAAGAGCTTACCCGAGAGCACCTGCCCAAACAAGAGCCATTAAAATATATAACGCAAAGATAGGATTTTTTTCTTTCCTTCCCATAAACCTTCTTTCTTTCCTGCTTTGCAGTGAACTCACTGCAGAAAAAGTCAATACACAGCCCGATTCTGGGGACAGGAGGAATCGTTTTGGCTCACGATGGACCCTCTGCCTGCTCCTCAGGTTCCCGGAGCTTCATGGCAATGATTCTTGGTGCAGGTGTGGGGGGCTGGGGTTGGGGTTTAAAATCAAGTAGTTACTGCAAGTGAGGAGCCTTCTCATTTTGGCTAAAATATGGCTGGTTAAGTTTCCAGTGATCATGTCTTGGAAGGCAAAGCATTCAAAAATTTATCATCAGATGCATAGTTTTGTTTTTGAAATGTGACAGATTTTTCTATTCTGAAAATTTTTATGTTGACTTGTTCATATTTTATTTTTTGCATACTACTTTACCTTTATATTCACTGACGGGTTGTTTTTATATGTGTGTGTGTGTGTATATTCTTGCCTAAGGACAAAATAGGACATTCTGGATTTTTAGCAAGTCTCCACCCTATAGCTGCTCTTCATGTTTTTGGGGGGGAAGTGTCTAGAATGAAACTTTAAAAAGAAAAAACCTGTCCAGGATGAGGGGGCAGACTGCTGCTGTCTGAGGGCATACCAGTAGTCTGAGCATGAGGAATGGGCCCATCAGCCAAATCCTTCAGTAGCTCTGATGTCAGACTTGCAGGGCTTGGTTTGTCTTTTATAATGTGCACGTGGAAGAAAAAAAAACAAGCGTGTCAGACAAGTGCAGTATGTATATTTTGTAAATCTCATTTTTGTAAGAAAATATGTATTTATGTTTTTACTTGATTTTTTCTGAAGGTCTGTATGAGGCCCTGCTTCACCCCATGTACAGATCACTAAATAAATAATTTTTAATACAAGGGCTCTAGTGACGTTCTTTCTATCTTTGACTACTTGGCAGGTTTTAGAATGGGGGGAAGCTCTGAAAAGTGGTGTCTTCTCCCCCACTTTGTTATGGATAATGCGAGACTTTTGGTTGAATGCAGACTGGAAACTCAGCTGTGGCTTGAAACTGTTCTGATTACCGGCCCCTCACAACAGGAGAGCACATTTTGAGACAGCCAGTTTCAAATGTCTGCCCTCACTTGAGGTACTTGCGTCCTAGCCAAGTTTTCTTCCAGTCTCTGCTTCTCGCTGAGGGCAAGCTGATAAACCAGTTCCTTTATCTAGAAAATAAGGATAATGCTCTCTTCCCATTCCAAAGAGACTTTAAGATTGAGAACTGGAGGGTGCTACGAGTGCTGTAAATTAAGTCCTCACTTTTATGGGTGGAGTGTAATAGGGAAACACTAAGGACTAAGGTCTAGGTCCTTTTTAATGGCTTTCAATGGGCAGTATTATGAACTGGTGCTTTTTTTCCCATAGCACCTTTGCTCTCTGCAGTTTTGTTCAAGTGAATTTTACTTTAATTTTAATAGCTGGCCTGAAGCCTACATTGTTTCTTATCACAGTCATCTGAAAGCATCAGTGGAATGGTCTATTTTATTTAAGTTTTTAAACTGAAATGAACGTTTAGATGTCAAGCTGAGTTGCTAGAGTCATGTAAAGTGCCCCAACCAACATAATGGTACACCTGTGAAACGATACTTTACAGCATTTCTTTCACAAGGATTTCAGCCTACTGTCTGCATTCATCACACTTCTTGTACCTTCAATATGCCAATACTAAAATTTAAGTTACAGTGCAGAGAGAGATCTAAGATGCCTTAGCTAGAAGCCATCATAACAGCTGTGGTTGCACTGCAACATTTTTTCATTTACTAAGTATAGTGTGTAATAGTTACACTTTGAGGACACTATTTTCTTTGGACACTCTGGTCTCAAACTTAACCTTTTACTGTGTATGAACTACTGATTTAAAAGTTCTTTTAAGAGCTAGCCCCATTCATGCTGTCTCTCTTGAAGAGTCACATCTTTTATTTGAAAACACCTCTTGCTGCTCCCCAGAATTGCTCACTTGTCAAGTTTCCTTTTTGAAAAGACCTTTGCGTTCCTGCCAGTCAGGCTGCTTCAAACTGCTCCATGACATGAGCTTGCTGATCATTGCTGAAGGGGGTTTCATTCCACTCACTCAGGAAACCTGAACCTTTCTATAAACATTTCCTCCCATTAATCCCTCAGTGCCGGCCAGAGCGCTGGAACGGCTGGAACAGCTTGCGCTGTGAAGGACGGGCAGCCGCCGGGAGCAGTGCTGTGACTGACACCCCTGTGCTGTGCAGCCACAGCTGCGTCGCTAAACATGCAATCAATCCTTAATACATCCCGGACAGCTCCGCCTGCGATCCATGCAGGGGGCCTGTCCCACAGCTCTCCACTCGCCACCCATCCCTGCTCGCTGCATGAGAAACCAGTCACATGTGATCACTATTTTTTCTCCATATGTGGAAAAACTCTCTATATAGACTTTTTTTAGTTCATGAGACATTTATATGTGAAAAAAAAAAAGTCTCTATTTCCACCAGAAACCACTAAAGCTGAATGCTTTTATTTTAGTATTTCTATTGGGTACTTCTGGATTTAAAGTCACTTATGAAAAATTATCCAAATCCTGGGATTTAGTATAATTTTTAAAATTTAAAATTGTAGGTGAAATTTGATGCTGATGTAAAGTAGAAGCAACTAGTATTCACTTTTAAGCAGATGTGACTCACATCAAGACTGAATTTGCTCACAGTGGAAACAATTCAGAGAATTTCAAGTAGTGATAGTGTCTGGCCTTCTGGAATAAAAATGTCTATCACCATTTTGATAACAAAGTAGCAGTTACTTTCATAATGGAGTACAATTCAAAAAATCTCTTTGTGAAGCTCTCTGGAAAAAAGGAGGAAAAATAAGCCTTTACTAACCTCTGATAATCACAGCAAAACATTTTTCTCTGACTAATGTTTAAGCCCACTTTAATTTTTTTAAGTTCAAGAAAAGTTGCCTCACCCATACCTTTGGTTCTTGTCTACGCAGCATTTTTTGGTTTACAAGAACTTAGCAAGTAATTGTTATCATTGATCCATATCCCTGTAAGTGTACACCATATACTATATTTTCATGAAAACTATAGAAACACTGGTTCTTCAGGTTCAAAGACATTTGTGTAACTTTCTAAAAAGAAGCATTATCTCTTGGATCAAGTTAAAGATGAGGCTTCAACAGTTCTAGAGTTCATGAATAGCAGCAGCAACTGAATGTTTGTCTCCACAGAAAAAAGTGCTTTTATAATACGTCAGTGTTTGTTTGGGTTTATTTTTGGTGGAATACCCACACTGATGATTGAATGTTTTTGTCTAAGTACTTCACCCGCAACCAATAGCTTTGCATGCAAGTAAAAACCACACATCTCTGTATTCACCAACTGGCAACAATTTTCTTTTTTTCTTCATCTCACTCTCATTTCCTTCCAGACTTTACAGGTACTTCATATACACCCTGCACTTCATACATGCCTCCTACTCCTTTTTATTTTAAAACCATGAATCCAACTGGAAGAAATTTAGCCTATTGCTTGGAGAGGAAAAGATGACACTAATTCTTCAGCACTCTAAGTGTTCACTCAGGAAGACTATTGCCAAGCCTGCCCCATATAAACCAGGATAATTCTTTCATGCCAACATGTGCGTGGTTTTGGCAGATACAACCTAGCACAAATAATATAGGATTGGGGGAATAAATACAGTCATGGCAAATTCCCAAATGCCCCACTTAGAATCAACTCATTTTGACTAAAATGAGGCCCAAACTGTAAAACTAAAATATGTACATCAGAGTTTAACATTTCTCAGACAACCAGTTTGTGCTGCAGTCAGAGGAGGGAGGTTCAAGGCAGGGTTTTGATGCTGTTTAAACCCAAGGTCCAAGGTTGCCTGGTTCAGGTGGCTGGGCACTGCTTGTCTCAAAACCAGATCAGTGGAAGTAAGGCACAGACAGCACTTTCTCCTAATTCAGGTAAACACCAGGCTCAAGCACAGTGTTACCACAGCTGCAGCCAGGTGGGATTCAACTGAATGATGCCAGGACAGCCCCAAACAGGGTCATGAGCACATACTCCTCTGCATCACCTGCTCCTCTCTGTACAGCCAGCCTACCCACACCAGGAAACTATGGAACTGGGATAAATGAGAATATGGATAAAAAGCAGGAATAAGCAGGGCCTAGAGCACATTTTTAAATAACAACTGTAAATTGGGGGAGATCACTAATCCATATTAGTCAAGAAATTCTGTTTTAGAGAATGCCAAATTAAGACCACCAGTTAGAATAAATTGTTTGTATGTTTTCCAGTATCTTATCTAAAACTGGTCAGGCTGAGAACCTGCTTGCAGAGGAGTATCATCTGGTCAGGCTCAAATATAAAGTGTGAGAGGCTATAAAGAGGCAAGCTAGGTAAATAAAAAATTACACTAAACTGGGCATGCATGTCAAACAAAATGGACTCGTGTTATAGTGGTGCTTAGGCATAGCAGAGATAAGGGTTTGGCCCTGTGCTGGTACTACAGGGCTCTTAACTCTTCCAGTACTCCCCAAGCTCTCATTTGCTATATGTTATAAACACCGTTAACATCAACAGGCTCACTGACAACTCTGCTGTCCCTCTTTAAATAAATACTGTTCACTTCAGCTTGCTGCAAGTGGAACCTAAATCTTAGCAGTAGGCCTAAACCAGAATTGACCAAGGTTTCATCCAAGCCCATGACAGTGAGAATTCACCTTCCCTGCCATGTTTGCACTTCATCTCTTAGTTCCTCAACAGTTTCTTTCTGCTACCATGACCTCAAACAACATCTTTCTCATTACTAATGATGGCCAAGGAGAAGGATTAGTTGGATGCTTGGACATTTTCCTGCCTTAACAACAGGGAACAGCATGACCATTTCACCAACAAAATACCGAAGTGTCTAAGCTGACTGGGGTAAATGTTCGTGTCTTGCCCTGATGCCAGCCTTTTCCAGGGCAGACTTCTGCACCCATTCACCTTTGTCACACATCAGGTATTTGTTGCTAAATAAAGTAAACCAACAAATCAAAAAAGGATTCCTAAAAGCACCAATGCATGCACTAATTTATAGCCTACCCTCCCCAACAAACAAAAATGTAACTTACAGATTTTTCATGGAAAACAGTCAAAGGGAACTACTTCCAAAAATATTTACCTAAAGCACAACTCAGATCACTTGCCTGACATAGCTTCCTTCCACAGATTTTCCATGTGGGGTGGGTGTATGTGTGTGCATGCACATCTAGCATAGTGCATGCAAGTGTAACAACTAGAAGTTACAACTGTAGGTAAATCTCTCATCAAAAGCCCAGTGAAGAGAAAAAATCAAAAGGCCCTTGCCCAATGCAGCTGTCTGCTAATTAAACACTGGTGTTAATTGCAGTAGTGTGGCAGGTCCTCATTCCCTGTGTTTGTTGTGGTGCCTCTGTGAGCTCCGGATTGCTCAGAACTTTCACATTCTCCCAGAAAATGAAACTGTCTATAAAAGGAATGAAAGGCTGTGATATGTATATACATCTATTAGAGCTATTTTTAAAGAAATAGAAGATTTTTTTTCTGTGTGTTAGTTCAAAGCCAGCTTTGATTATCTAAAGCAAGTCAGTCTTTAGAAAGGGTAAAAAACTAAAATGTAAAGATGGAATCTTTTTTATCTAACCCACGATGAAAAGAGTATTTATTTTTTGTCATGCTCTCGCCTCTCAAATTTTTAATTTTACTTTTTTAATTAACGGCAAAATGTAGAAGTCTCAGGCAGCATTTCCTGCCCTTACTTTACGAGATGTGCAAAGAAGCATTCCATTAAGGCCAACAGCCAGTAAAAGGGATGTCATTTGACACCCTTCCACAGCTATGCATACCAGGCTGGAACCAAGCGGGATTATGTGAGTGGATAGAAAACCCTTCTAGAGAGAGAATTTACTCATACTGTTTTTCTTTACACATTCTGCTCTCTGAAGATAATAAATCAGGTATTGGATTTGCAGAAACAACTCTCACGACGGCTAAAGAATTCCAGCACAAAGTAGAAAGGCAGAGATCTGGCCTCTCTAAAGCAGCTCAGAGCGACCACGGGAAGCAGAGACCGAACCGCAGCCATGTGCGAGGGGTCTGAACAGCGCCTGTGCCTGAACCATATTGCTCCTATAACAGGGGCAGGAGGTGGGCTGGGTTTCCAGAGCTCAGACCAAACCTCACGGCAGCTTTCTGCTTTTATGGTAGGCTAAACCTAAGTCCTGCATTTGAGAGCTGTAAGACTTAAAAGTCTGTGCTTTACAGTTACTTTAAACCACCAAATGTCTTTTCTGGTAGGAAATCCCTGATCTGCAAAGACTAATTAATCTGTGGATGGTTTTGTAGTTATGAAGGCACAAAACTTTGTATCACTGCCCACAGATAGGGATCTAGTTTTCTGTCTTTGAGAGTTCTTAAGACTTTTGTCACTTCAACTAATAAAGTCAACATAAACAAAGTAAATGCTTTAATTCCATATCCTTTGTTTTCCTCAAGCAAAGGTCTTCCTGCACTGAATTCTGAATCGAATCTTTATCAAAACCTCTCAACATGAGAACTGAAAGCAAATGTTTCTCAGAAAACAATTTCAAGAAACTCAGCAATTTCACTTAAACGACTCTTCTGTTTTGCTGTCAATTTCCATTAGAGCTTTGTTAACCAAGTGTCCTTTGGTCAGCATTTCACTATAGCGCTCAGACGTAATACATTACTTGAAAACAGACATTAAAGATGTAATAAAAAGTTATATACATAAAAAATAAGTCGATGGAAAACTGTGTCATAAGAACTGTTATTTTCACAATGTCCATCTCTCAGCATCATCCCTGGCTGCATCTTATTTAGCTGATAAAGTTCTTTGTAGCAATACCAGCCCATTTTATTTATCCTTAAATGTAATTCTGCACATACAATGACACTTTTATTAGTAAATGAGAAGCAGTGTGTGCCAGCAGACAAGGCACCAGACTAGAAGTCAGGAGACAGTCATACTTTTCCCAAATTTGCTCATGGTCTGCAAATTCTTCCAATCATCCTTACCTCCATTTCTTTTTCTGCCCTTCTCTAAATAGGATCATGCTCTTTGGGACAAAAAAAGGTCTCTATTGTCCCCACATACGTGTTGGTACTGTTCCCATCTTGTTGGAGCCCTGATCTTGATGGGGACCTCTTAAGATTGGGCACAATGCAAGAGGTTCCAATTAAAAATAATTGATCATTAAGAGACAGAGAATAGCAAAGAGTGAGCTGGCACTTTACTTTCTATGGGGAAATAGTCAAACACTAGTGGCAAAGTAGAGACATACGTGATGACACCAAATCTTCCCAAAGAAATGAAAGTGGGAAGTGTCACTCATCACCTTTTGGGCTTTTGTGTAACATGCATAAGGAATGTTCCCTTCTCTGAAGAGTCTCTGGGGACTCTTCAGATGATGGGATTTACTGTCACATGCCCTCTTCTCCCTGTCTTTTTTTGGTTGTTGTACAAAGTGTTGCCATGTGGGGTCTGCGTGATAGCACATACTGCAAAACATCTCCAGCTGAGCAGAATCAGTGCTGGCCAGTAAGATTGTTAGTTGGCTGACTATTCCCTAAGAATGAAAACCAGACACGGAGGAAACTATCTTGTTCATAAAAGGAAAATATTTATCTGCAATGAAATTAAAAAACCAAGCCCAAAACAAAATAACTACCCAGGTATTTCATTAAAATATCACTAATGAAGTGATTAAATAATTCAGCAGCAGAGCAAGGAGGAAGGGCACTACTTCCCCATGTACCCCAAAAATATGGATTTGAATTAAGCTAAACAATTTTTCAGTTAACTCTGACCTGCTTCAATTGAAGAAGAAGAAAATAAAAGGGAAAATGTCTGGATGCTTTGGTGAAATGCTTTTTACAGGAAGCAACCCCAAATTTAATTTGAAATGCACCCATAAAGACTGAAAAACATTATGCCACGTTATAAGGTTCAGCTGGAATTAAGAGGGAGACTAAGAGATAGGCTAATGCTAAGATGACAGGTGAAGGCAGATAGCTTGACTTTGGAACCACAGTGAGTTTAAAAGAGACACAGGAGTCAGTTTTACCTACAGCTTGCCCCATATCACTGAAAAAGTCTAACCCACTTCACTTGCACCATGTAGACCTGGTAATAAGGAACACAAAGCAGAAAGCTGAACATTTTTCTTAATGAAATTAAGAATGGCATGTAAGGAAAAGTGTTTGTGGAGAGCAGAGAAAGAGCAATAAAAACTGTTGAGCCTGAAATGTGAGAAGCTTATGGTCACAGCTACAGCTGCATGTACATTTGCTTTTCTTGTGTTTCAGGCTGACCAAAAAGAAAACTGGTGTGAACCCATGCTTCAGTGCCTGTCAGGCCCATGCTCATACTAACCAGCTCTGCCTGCTGAGTAATGCAAGGGCCTGGCTTGTGGACTGGGCTGGCTCATAGACACCCACGCCAGAGTCCATGGAAGGCAAAGGTGTGACTGCCTGCCCCAGTCCAGGCAGGTGTTTCTCTGGAATTCCTCACACTGTCTTTTTAACAGAATATTCATAGCAAAGTACTGCCTCTGTCACCCATTAAGTGTGGTGAAGTGCCCAGGCTGTGAAGGAGCACTTAGTCATACATCTTCAGGGCCACGGAATTTCCGACTTGTAAATGGATGTCATCAATGTGAATGCTGAACAAGTTATATTCCTCCCATAAATCTTCAAAAGTATGAAGTTTGCTGACAAAGAAATTCATGAAGGTTGCCAGGAGCACGAAGTGCCTTTCTAGAATGTCAGTACTAGTTATTCCCTTGGAAACCAGTAAATAAAGAGTTAAGGAATGAGCAAACACAACCTTAACTGTGCTGTTGGAGTGATGCCCCAATATGGCCATAGCATACAGAGCCTGTGCTATCTCAAAGGCAGAGTGCAAACATTTGGGGAATAGGGCACGACCACAGGACAGAGTCTGAAGCCTTCTTTTTTGCAAGGCAAGACTGGTCTCTATGGAAGCCTCAGGGACTGAGGACAAGGGGAGTGTCAACAGCAACATTTCGCAGGAGACAGTTGGTCTCCTCCTCAGGACTTGCATCTACTCAATTCACAAACCCTGTCCTCACAGACTGCCATGGGAATGCTCCCTCCAGCCCCCAGCACTGAGCCCACAGACCATCCTACAGCACCTTTGCACACTTCTGGTAATTCCCTGGGGGAGGAAGAGTTCTAGACACTGGTATTACCATAATTTACAAAGTCAACACCAATAGGGGACAGAATGGTGAACCACATACATGAACAGAGGAGGCAGGGAAAGAGGCAAGCCACCTCCCAAAGAGACAAGGCATTTCTCATGTCAAAGCTCAGCAGTTCCCTTGTGTCACAGCCACATAGTAGCCAAGTGCTCCAGCTCTGCCAGCTGGAGCAAGGCAGCTCTCACAGCTGACCTGCATGATCCCCAGCAGTACAGCCAACCCCAGCGAGGGCAAGGGGAAGGTTTTTCAGCCCTTGCTTTTCAAAAAGCCTATGGCTGACCACATTTGCTAAGATGGAAGGGCATAAGAGCCTAGCAGACAGCTTTGCTTCTGTCTCAGTTAGGTGTTTTTTTGGCAGGGATAGATGGCAGAGAGTGTCAGCTGTGCTACAGCACAAACACTGCTCTGAAATGCAGAGCCATAGAAAACCCTGCTCAAACACTTCCTATCATGGAAGGGGTATACTCAGAAGTGTTGCACTGCCCCTCTTCTCTATTTATTTCTCATTCTCTGCTCCATAGGAAACTGAGAATTATATTAGCGTCTCCCTCTTTTTTGTCCTACTTTGAATGCAGAGCAGCTAGCACCCATTATTCTGTGACAATGTCCCATCTTACTGACATATCTTGAATATGTACATTTTTATACTGCTTTAATAGTGCTATTTTAAACTTTAAAGCCTGTCACTTGTCCTCATGAAAGTCAGATGGAAAATAATGCTATTCTCATATTTTTTCTGGTCTTAACATCCAAAGCAGCAGTCCCAGCAAGGCTCTGTCCTCCTGTTGGTAAGAATTTCTATAGCCAGTTTGCACAGTGATGTCCTGCAACTACAACTGAAGGGCAAATCCTGGTACTACAATTTCTGCACATCTGCAGCATGTGATGATATGTTCTGTGATCACTTGCAACCCCTTGAAGTTTTGTCTGAGCAATAAATGCACTATCAATTGAGAAATAAATACAGAAATTGAAGACTTCAAAGATAAACACTGGGCTGTTCCCAGTGTGGACACAGGCATGTACTACAAGTAGTACAGTAGTGTGAGATCAAGAGGTGCATCACAGAACTGTCTTGAATCCAAACCTCTAATCTCAGAGACTCAGACACCAGTCTCTTAATATATGAACGTCTGCAGTTTTTTCCCAAAATACCTCACAAGGAATAGCCTTTTCCATTAACATCTACCAAAAGCCAGAACACATAAGCTGTCCTGCAGCAGACAAAAGCTTGCTCATGTTCCTCAAAAACACTCTCCTGATTCAGGGATGTGTTTGCAGGGCTGCAGACCCTATGCTTAGACCCGAACACTCTCAAGCCTTGAGACCAAGCTCCAGGTGCAAACATTTGTTGTCTGGTTCAGAAAATCAGGCTAAGGCCTGTTCTGCTTGACAAAGAAATGCCCTGTGGTCGAGCTGGCTAGAAATGACCAACATAACCTGTCCACATTTCATCTGCTGGGAGAAAAAGGCTACTGAAGATTGCACACTGCTGATAGAGCTGCCTTGTTCTCTTCCTAGTGATAACCACTGTGTTCTCATCAGAGCATCTGTCACCAGCAATTTAAGAGTTAACCAGGAGGGTGGACAAAAGAGCATGTATCTTATTTGTCTCCTTTTGTAGCTAAAAAAACCCCTCTTAGATGCAGGTGTAAATGTCCCTTTTCCTGACCTACAAGGTATTTGCCATACTGTCTCTAGAGTTAAAAAACTCCCTGACAGTAAAGCTTCTGTAAACACTTACACTTTATCTGCAGAAAGGGAGAATCCCAGCAGTACTGGAAACAGATATAAATGGAAATTATTTTAAAAATTAATTTTAAAAAAGCATTCGCATATGTTAAAAGTAGCAGCGATTTTTGACAAGAATTAATTAAACCAGATGAAACACTTCTGATATGATTTGTGTGATCAGATAATTTAATTAGTTCTGGCTTTTAGTTCATCTTAACAAGCTTCTGTGAGGGTGAAAAAGGAATAATTGTTTATTCAAATGGTAATAATTTGGGTTTCTTTAATTTATTCCTAGTGTGAAAGCATTGATTCCTGCTGTTTTCTAAAGTGGTGGATGGAAAAGTTCCAGCATGATGTCCAGTTCTAGAGGCCAGCAGGTCCATTCCCAAGTGCAGGCCCCCATTTGTGGTCTAGTCTGCTACAGTCCTATTGCTTCTCCTGGCTTGTCTGTACACTGCTGAGCAGTGAGCAGGGCTTAGCCGTTCTGAAGTGCTTGTGGGTTTATTAAGTATTCCTGTGTGAAGCTGATGATGTGCTCATAAATAATGTTGCTGGGACTGAAACATGTTTTCTTTACAGCAGGCTGGATATTCTGGAAAGGAAATGTTTTAAAAATAAAAAAAAAAAAACCAGACACTCAGAGAGTGTCTAAAAGTAAAGAGGTTTTAAATAATATAAAATCTTCCTTTAAGAAAAAAGAAAATGTGGGGTTTTTTTTCTGCACCTAAAGTTACTTTACCAATCTTTGCCCAAGGATTGAGGAGGAAATTGACTTTGTTTCGCTACTAGGATACAGCATAGTGATGATGTGGAGCTTACAAAGACACATACTAGAAGTTTTAAAAGTCAGACTGGTAATCCTACTGTTTCTGCTCATTGCAAATTTGGAGGGTGCCAGTCAGTAAAAAGGCCATAGAATCCCTGCTGGGTGAAAGGTGTTACAGGATGAAGGTATGCAAAGCAACAACCACCAAAAAAAAAGGCATTTCTGCAGTTTGAAACTCCATGGAAGTATATTGCAGATTTATGCCTAAACCAGTGCTGAATTATGGGTCACTGCTGTAAAACCAGAATTCCTTAGATTACTTAATCTAATGAGGTCTGTTAGAGAAGAAAAAGGCCCCAGTCTATAAGATTTAAGGGGTTGAGACCTTATCTGCACACTTTCCTGTAAAGGTCCAGGTGCACTGTAAGATCTATATCATCAGTTCCATGCTAAAAACTATGTTGTTTAAAGCTAAACAATCAAGGACTGAAAAGCAAAGCTCTCAAGTATCATGAAACAGCAAAGTAAAGGTTGCCTAATGTAACCTTCTTCTGCCTCGGGGTTGTATGGTATAATATACTGCTTCAGTCTCTGACCAGGTACTGCCCCCACATTCATTTTTTTTGGCAATAGCTCTGCTTCACTCCAGGCACAGGCCTGACAATGCTCTGCATACAAAGCAGCTCTTCAATATTCTTTTTCATCTCTGCTCTTCAGTGTGGGGCTCTGGCTTCATCTCCTACAAACTATCACAACACTGCATGAACAATGATACTTTTCCATTCTATGCTGTTTCTTCTCTGCTGTTCAGGCCCAGAGCCCTGAATGCTTTGCACTAGTTAACACATTTATTCCCAAAATGTCCCTGTGAGGTGAGGAAATATTATCCCTAGCTTAAAGAGTAAGATTGAGTTACCTTCTAAAGAAAAGTAGAAAAGAGGCAGGAAAAGCAACCAGATCTCTAGAGTCCCAATCAACCACCTAAATCATCATTTTTACAACAGGCTTCTGGCCTTTATTCACACCACACAACTTCTGCTAGAGGTTAAGCAGCAGTGCCAGAGACACAGCTCTATTCACTGGTATAACATAAATCTACTACTGTGACTCCAGACCAATATATTATATTACCCTGTTCTAGGTTTACTCAGGGTGAAATTCACTCCCATGCAGAAAGCCAGCATTTACATCCTTTCTCAGAGTTTGCAGTTGTATGTGCACCTCATGCTTACCCCTCTGATCTTTTTTTTGGGAAAAAAAAGAGAAAAAAAGTTGTGCTGTTTATCCGCTAGACAGTGCGATGACATAATTAAGCACATGTGGACAGACTGTGATTAGAAGGGAAGGCTTATTGAGAGCACTCTGATTATCTAAAAAGTAAGAAATAAAATAACACAAACTCTACATTGAAATAATTTTACCCAGTGAACTGGGGAACCAAAAAATCTTTCAATCATCAAATTTATAGCAAGAGTCTGTTCTGTATACCCAAATACCTTCTATGTGCAAATTAAGAACCTTTTATCTTATTTAAATGCATATCTTGCTGTGTGAAAGAAAAAGCCTCAGATTTCTGCACAGAAGTACCTGCTCAGTGCTCAGTTTAGGTGACGGGGAGGACTGAGACAACACACTGGTCTTTTTCCTTCCGCACTTTGCCAAGTTTAAATATTTTCAGCTATCCATCTGTGTGGCCAGTGGAAACTTGTGAAAGCTCCTAAGCAATGGAAGTTCCCTGTCCCTTTATATCCGAAGGTGATGCCCAAAACTCCTTTGTTCCAGAGTTCATGGTAAACCAGTACAAATAAATAATGTTTTCTGAAATCATATCTAAACCAAAGCAAATCTGAGTTTCACCAGAGCAGTGAAATCTATCAATTACCCCTCTGAAGTCACATTTTCATTGCCTACCTTGAGGCCCATAAATTAGTCAAAAGGTCAAGATTGTCAGTGCAGCAGAAAAAGTGTAGCGCCTCACACACATACATGCACTTCCCTGGTCTTGGCAAACACTCCAAGAAGGAGGAAGCAACAACACCTCCCGCACTCGGTCTCCAAAGCAAATTTACCAAATCATTGATGACATTTAATGTTCAAAACAGGTTGTTTTACAGTTCTAATACCTGTCATGGTCTCCTTTTTTTTTTACTGAACAGCTGTTAATAAGTTTAAATAAATTTAATTAATGGCTACAAATGACTGAAGAAAACAGGCTTACCATGTTCAGAATGTCATTCTTTGCTGTCATGATTTCTAATTTCAGCTTTTGAATTTTTTCCTTTAGTATATGTTTGATGTTTAAAAACACGCAAACGCTTTTCAGGGAAGCTTTTAACCATGTAGCTACTAAGTATCTCTCATATATTAGAATGTATATTTTTAAGAGCATGCTGAATCAAGCAAGAATTATTCCCATTTTGCAAGTTGTGCAGCTATTGTACCCTGTTGGTCCCATAGCTGGGCCTGTGTGATGTCATGTCATTCCAGTCCCCTGCCTGTATTACTGTGGTGTCTGGGGGAATCAGGATACTTGGGGCTGCAGCAGTGTTGACACAGGAAGCAAAGGTACCCCAAGCAAAGACTCTGGAGTTGAACCAAGGGTGAATTGGACACATGGAAGTCAAGACAGAACAAGTTCTGGGCTTCTCCTCTGTGTGAGTTTTGCTGTCCCAGTATAAGGGGCTAGTGCCAGCCTACTGTTGGGCTTACAAAACACCTAGACACAATCTCAGAAAATCTATTAATACAAAGACCCAGTGCTGGCTCAGAAACTAATTGTTTGAGTTGCAGAGTGAATTTTGGAGAACACTCATCCTAGCCTTGCTGTTATTACTCTTCTCTGGCACCTGTAGTTAACCAGAGTTGGAGACTGACTAGAGATTTACATGTCCCCCCACTCTGACTCAAATCATGGGAGCTCTGCTCTCACAGTTGCACTGCCAGAACATTTTAGCCACAAGGAAAGACTAGGGCAGAAATGTGAATGAGAGCTGGGGACTGAGCCTTGCTCAGCTGCACTTGCTGCTCCAGCTGCCTTTGAAAAGATGAAAGGGCTATGGCAGCCAGCCCTGCTGGCTCTGCTTCGCTCTGGCAGCAGCAGCTACCAAGGCAGCTCTCCTGCACTCTGCCACAGCCAGAGGAGTCACCACAGCTTCACTTCTGGTTTGCCTGCCCTTGGTAAATGTCTATTTTGCCTATGTCAGACTTCCCCAAGGCCACACAGAGGTGGAGGCTACACCCAAATTTCAAGTCTCAATATAGTAGCTTAACCACAAGTCTGTCCTCCCTATCTCCTTTCTCAGGCACATATTGCCTCAGTCTCTCTATGTGAAATACAGCAAAGTGTCTCACAAGACAAGGCTTCCTTCTCCCCTCTTCCAAGCTCCTAATGTTCACTTACTGTTTTCAAACAAGGGGTGTTTTAAAACAGTGAAGAGCTCTATCAGGAGACTGCAGTTTACCTTAAAACCAAAGGAGACACAAAATCAGTGTAATATTCTCTGGCACGGTATTTCATGACTAAAGCCACGCTGCTGAAGATGTCTGCTCTCCAGCCCACATTCTTAAATCCCTGTTCACTCTCCTGCCCAACAGCACAGAGATAAGCAAAGGAGGGGGTTGTCTGGCCTGTGTGCTTTGTCTGGTAAACAAGTAACCACTGTAGCACACGGATTACAATGCACACACTGTCTCTCCTTGTGCTTACCCTCACCTACATCTCTGCTCCAGCTGCATCATTCCTGTGGAGTGCAATGGCCTCTGATGGTTACAGAGCACCCTTCAACATAGTCTCGAAGACTAGGAAAATAAGGAAAGAATTTCTATCAGCTGCCAAGTCAATCAGGACTTCATTTCTAACAGCCATTTCATCATGAGGGCAACATTTCTAACAGTGGAAGCGTGATTCCCAAGCACAAGAATGCTCGAGTTTGTTGATCACTCTGTACCCCAAATTCTGTGAGACACAGGCAGTGACTGCTAGAGATTTTCTCAACTTTTATGCAGACTCTGAATTCTCAGAAACCCCAACAAATGTAACCCTGGAGGAAGCTTAATATGAATTCCTTGCTGACATTATCCTCCAGTTCACATGTTGGGAGACTTCTTCCTGCTTCCTCCTTGTCAAGGAAGACAGCTTCAACAATATGGATTTTATTGTACACCCCCTACATCCCACTTCTTCTCCTTGTCAATAGCACAGAGGCCCAAACGCCGTCTCAGCCGCAAAGAGGAAATGACTATTCACAAGACACAAAGGTTTATGGATTTCTGCCTAACAAAAGATTATTTCTAAGCAGACTCTTGGTGTATTGGTGCCTCATCTCTACCAGTGGGAAAGCAGATGCCTCAAGTATGCCCAACAGCAAGGAGTAAGAGCACTCTCCAGGGCAGGTGTACTATGCAAGGTAGCCTCTTAATCTTCTCACATGCACCAGCATTATTTTTCATACCAGCTGCATCTTAAACACTCAGTTAAGATGGTGATTAGTGGTGGTGGTAGGGTGTCACAGTGGGAGCTTTCTTAAGAAGAAAAGGCTTTGACTGAGCCAATGAAAGCTGTTGCCAGGGAACCAGATGCCATGAACACACCACTCCAGCAGAGCAAGAATACAAACCATGTGAGTGCTGGACTGAGCTTTAAATGCATTTGCTGGTTGAGGCCTGAACACACCATTAACTCTTTCAGTACCTGAAATAGTTCACAAAATGAACCAGGAAGACGAGAATCTGTTACAAATGCAAAGGAGCAAAATATCTCCTAATGTTAGGGAGACATTTCTCTCTAACACCCTGTTGATTCAGAAGAAAAACAAACGGGGGAAACTTTTGACCTTTAGTTTTTGACTGGCAAGGGACGTTTGTTTGTTTTGTAAAGTATGTAAGGAAACTTCTCTTCAAAGCAACACTTAGTTTTACACTAATTTGAAAAGGAATCAAGTAAGTGTTCAGATAACCCTATAAAAGTATTAATTCTGTTTTTGTAGGGGGTGTTACAATGAAGTTTGGTGTGCACACAGTGTGTTCACTGGTCAGTTCTTCTGAAAGAGGAAAAAAATAGCTTAGATTCCATTTTTCCCAGATCTGAGCTGGTTTCCAACACAAATGTTACCGATTTGAATTTTATCTGATCAGTTGCCAATTTGTTTCAAAGTTAACTTTCCACTCTGATTACTAAACAGCCTTGTACTCTACCGACAGAGCATTTTTTTCCTAGTGTAAATTCCACAGTGCGCTGCAACCCTACCAGTAAAACGCAACTAAAGCTCTAATTAAAAATCATGCCTGCCATATGTCAATTCATAAGAACTAAAATTAAACTAACAAGGGGCTGTAACCAAAACTTTTTTTGAACACAAGAGCCTGCCTGCTCTCTTTTGAAGCAGAACATGTGGAAGCCTGGGTGGCTCTTGCAGGACAAGGCCTGGCCCCAAACATTTTCATCTTCAGGCTTCCAGTTTGAATCCAGCACAGGTTCCTAAGTATGAAAAGCCATTCCCTGCTCCACAGCCTGAGTGAAAGCCCCTCCATTCCTGTGCAGCTTGCACTGGCTGTGTAACTGCTTTGATCCCACAGAGTTGGTAACTGTGTTGAGCAAGTAACATGTTGCTGGCAGTATTACACTGAACTCCCCCTCAGTCTCCATTTCAGCCTATTTATATCCTGTGGTAATACCAGCCATCTAGTGAGCTCTGAGTTGGGGTCCAGTGTACCACTGCCTTTTTATGCCTCTCCCACAGTGCCGAAGGCCTGGGGGGAAAGGACATAGCAATACCATTATAATGCTTAAGTGGCCATAAAGTCCCAGTGTGAGTCCTAACAATCTGAACATAAGAGACAATAAACCTTGGGCCCCTCAAATTTATTCTATGGAATTGGCAAGAGCGGGTAAAGTGCAAAGCTGATTTAATATTTTCACGCAGCTTCCATGCCAATTCCAGCCCAGCTTGGTGATCCTGCAAAGCTGGGCTCCCCTGTGCCCACTGGCTATCTAAACAGGCAGAGCACCACACTATCAGGATGACACCATTCACTCTTGGAGTCCCAACAAGCAGCTATTCCATGGCTATAGTGCACAGCTGAAAGGCTGGAAGAACACATACATCAAAATATAATGCTGAAAAATATACCCATATTCATACAGAGCACTCTTGCCTCCCTGCATTCTGCAGTGATTTACTTGAGGGTCCATTCTGCTGTGGGCTTGGCCCTGAGACCCCTCATTAGTTACTACATTGCTGTGAAGCAGGGCTGCCTGGATGCTTACTAATTAACTTCTGGGTTTAATCTGCAGATACAATGCAGGCTTACTGCAGTTGTTCCCACTGCAGAGCCCGTCTCAAGCAGGACACAACTGCTTCTTTACAAAAGTTCTTGCGTAACACATGAAACAGGGACAAACAACACTGCAGCTCAGCTTAGGTTAGCACTGAATAAGTGAGGAAGTGGAAGAGATTTCTAAGCAGAGTTATCTAAACAACTTTGGCAACATATGAGGGCTAACAGCCCAGTTTTCTAACTAGTTCCATACAAAATTTCTGCGATCAAAACCAGTCAGTGTTTTTTTTCTTTTTTTGTATTTTTACACAGCTAAACACTGCATGGTGGCAAAGGAAGCCATTGTGGTGTGCTGGCTTAGTGGGGTATCAATATGAAAGCATTGCTTACTGAACAAACATAGTTCCACAGCAGGTCAGTGACCTCAGCAGAGCCCCTGCCAAAGATCCTATGCAGATGTGATCCTGCTCAGTTTGCAAGAGCAAACAGAACTGCAGTGCAAGATGGTGCTGTTACAGAGGCTAATAAGCCAATCTCTGCACCACAAAGAGGTGAAGATGTACTGAAGTTACCATGCTGAAGAGTGAAATTTAACACTGCCTATTGCTGTCCCTCTCCTCACCAAAGGTCATCACCCTAAAACATATGTATTCCTTACACTTATGCTCACATCCACACACTCATGCTGCCAGCTTAGAGGAACTTAATTGAAGACTTCAAAGACTTACAAACTGGAGATTTCAAGATATGAAGTGCAAGACGTAATTACAGCATTTTGAAAATATATTTTCCTCCTTCCCATATGCATCAAGACATGTCTCGGCCAACATAACTGCATGTTCTCCCCACTCTGAGGATCCACCTGTTCCAGGACAAAAGTGACAGCAGCCTCTAGGACTCTGATAACTCCTTTTTTTGCCATAAGTAGAACATGTACAGTTTGTTTCCCAACACAATGGGAAGAAATGAGAGTTTCATGGTCTGTGGGAACCGAATGCTGCTCTGAACAACTGTACTCACACCCCAAACAGAATCCCTGCACTCAGTACTCAGACTCTGTAGCCAGTCCAGAGCCACTAGCCCTCTGACCAGCCTCTGCAACAAGTCCATCCTCACTTCTCACTACTGCCCACTCATCCCTCAGTCCTTCTTTTGCTTTTTCTCCATGCACAGCATCCCCAGAGCTCCCAATGCCCTCATCCTCTCCTTGCCACTGGCAATATTTTCCATTTCCTTCCTCAGACCCTACCTCTGTTTTCCTTGTTCAAATTTTTTCCTCTTTTGCTCTTAAGCCCACCTTCCCTCAGATGAGCATCAGGTCCTACTTTGAGTAAACTCATTATTTTTTCCCCAAACAAACCTCTCATTACAATCACTGTTTCAATGAGACGTACTCTGATACTCACTGAAAATGCATGGTTTTCACAGCTACAAGACTAGACAGTTTATTTCAATAATACATTGTTCTGAATTTACACACATTTCTTTTAATAGAATTTAAAACAGATCAGATGTGGCACTCAAAAGTGCTGAATTTTTAATTGTAAAATATACCTCCTTTTATGACATAAACTAACAGTACTCACAAATACAACTGAATCATAAAAAGCAATTACCAATGCAGCCCCTTCCCACACTAACAAAATGTAATCAAGCAGTGCTTAAAAACTATGTGATAAGAGTGCTGGAGAAAAACTGCTAAAGGAATGCAAAGCAGAGAATCAACAACAGGCTTTGGGAGTAAATTTAGACTGATACTCCCACCTAACTCTCTATTTCCTTAATTTATATTTGGTTCAACTCATTATAAACTCATGAAGAACAATCATGCTTGGAATTAAGTTATCTTAAGCTGGGGAGAATTCAGAATGCCTCTGCCAGTACAGGCTCATTTCTATTGCTATTCTGTTGTGGAAAAGTGACATTTTTGCCATCTGAAGAAAGCAGCTCCTCTGTTTGAAGACATATTTGTTTTGTACATTTTCTATTGCTGTTTGTATATTGTAAAGCACTTTGAGCACATGTAGAATGAAAGACACTGTACGAAATGCAGTTAAAAGTTGCCGTGTTGTAATCTGCTGTAAGTCTTTGTACATGGCAGCAGGGGGCACTTCCACAAGACGATGCTGAAACGCAGTTGACAGACTTCCCTGGTTTCAAGGCCAGGCAGAAGTGCTGCTCACTGTGTTCACATCCCACTTCTGAAAGCAGAGCATGATTTCTCTGAGCAACAGCACCCATTCCTCTTGTTCCTACTAAAAACTCTCAAAGCAAGTTGAGTAGCTTAGTGAGAAAATTAAAGAAAAAGAAACACGATCCTTTGAATGAAGTACAAAAAGGGCAAAGGATTGCACACCTGAGCACTGAAGTAGTAAATGTCTGAACAGGTTCTGCCACCCCAGTGCTGGTGTGGGGGGATAAAGAACTGGAAGTCTATCACAAGGGTCAGGAACATAACACGGATACTAGGACTCTCACCTTTGCAATTACCTAGGAATTTTTAAACGTTCCTAAGCTAAGTTTCCACAAGAAAACAGTTAACAGTCAGAGAGAAAGTCATTCAGTCATTAAAGACCTACACAAACCTAAAGAGAATAAGTCTTCTGCAAAACAATCCCCACAACTGGTCTCTTCTAGCTCTGTTTTTTTCATTTTTCAGCTAATACTGAAATTTGGAGGGTGTTGTGAAGAAAATACAATAAAGAAGCTTGGGGAGGATGATATTTGGTCACATTGGGGGATTTACAGCAGGGCATTCCCTGACACCAGTCTTTGGAGTATTTCTGTGCTTGCTTGTATTCTCCCTAGCTGATATGAGGATCCCAATTTCTGCTTAACACCACAGCAATGGAGAAACAACCTCTGACCACAATGAGGAGGGTGATGGTGGTGGCTCAGAGACCCTAAGATGTTAAAACAACCTCAACAGAGAGAACACAGAAGTACACAGGACAGACAGGAAGGGAAAAAGTAACCAACAGCATCACGCTTTTCAAAAACCCAGGATGCTAGTCTGTCTTTTCTGCTATATGGAGTTGTGTGCTAGCAAGACACAGAATTATGAATTAGTGTATTTCTGAACAAAGAATCTGAGTACTCAGGCTCAATGCCTAATCTCTCCCTGCTAAGATGTGACACTGGGGAGGTGTTGAAAAAAAGACCAGCAGAAACTGAAAGTGCCTTAGGAATCAGAGGTGAGTTGTTGTTAGAAAATTTGCCATAGTAGCTCTCAGAGATTAAATATTTTCAGTTTCAGAATGTTAACTTGTGTTGAGATAATAGAATGACAAATTATTTTACAGTATCTTCTCTGTAATGAAAATCAAATTGTGGTAACCAGTGGCATAATATAATGAGAGAGATTTATGTGTGCTGTAGCTAAAATTGAAGCATCTTAAAATAATTGTTTGGGAAGGCAAAACACACACAAAAAAGTAGATTTTAAAGGGAAGATCATTGTCTCTGTTGTTTGATGGCAGATGAATGAGTAAACCTGCTGGTTCTAGTATTTGTGTATTTTTTTGAATCTACATCTGTCATAGTGATTTAAAATAATACTTTCTTTGAATAGGGCATTCTATCAGTTTCACAGTGGCTAAAAAAGAGACTTATTTATATGATGCACTTTGGTGTTGCCATAAAAACTGAATACATTAGAGCCACAGACAGAGCTTTTCCCTGTGAGTTCACACTGGAAGCACACTGCAGCAATCCTAACCTGACTCACTCTTCAGAATTATTTCTGAAATAACCATATTTTGATCCAGGTACACAGAAAAACTGAAAAAGCCTGTAGGATGCAGATCAAAATTTATCCCAAACTTCCCTCCCAGCTTCAGCACTGCAGTTCTACTAGAGCCAGAGGGACTAGGAAGAAAGCATCAGCTTTGTGTATTTTTCATCCTGCCTTGAGGCAGATTGTGAATCTCTGCTCTACCTCTCACAATAATCATGATTATTCACCCTGTTTAGCATTGCTATCAGAACAGCTCTTCTAAACTTTTGGTCATTTTTGTGACTTTTTGTCATTGGGAGCCAGAATATGACATTCTAACTTTAAATTAAAGAAAGTATGTGAGCACTCCAATTCGGAGAATAATTGGGAATCCCCTGCCTTCATTGCATTCAAGGTACCAGAGAGGTTCCCTAGAGAAATGTTGTATGCTTGTTATCACAGTTTTCTCTGTGGGCTGGGACAACTGATCTACCAGAGCCCTTCTTGGGCCCCATCATTCAAGGCAAACCAACGCACAACAGTCTCAAAGCCTCTGTTTTACCTATACCTTCCCTAGGGCAGCCATCCCTCCAACCTCTGAGTGCATTAGGATGCATCTCAGGCTGGGATGGATTCTCACAGCTAAGATAGCACAGTCTGTCGGAGATGGTGGCTGTTGCTGCCTTTCCTACAACAAAGCATGCTAGAGTTTCTGAGGGAACCCCTTGGTTTCTTATGGACCCCATATTAAGACCCTTTTACAGCAACTGCCTCTTCATCTTGTAATTAATCTCTCTGCTGCTGATGGCTAAAGGCTCATGTAAAGAAGAAAAAAATTTCTTGAGCTAGGATGGGCCAGGTTTATGTATTCACAGAGCATACAGCATAAAAGAACCATGGACTGATTCAAATGACAGCTACAATAACACAGTTGCTATCTCTCTAGTGTAGCAAGTACCTATCCCACCTGAGGTTGGAGTCATGTTTCTGTTCATGGCAGACCCCCTTTTCTAAAGAGAGAGAAATTATACAAAGAGAAAAGGCAAAGGGGAAAACATTTTAAACTGAAAGAAATAGCAAGCTACAATTGTTTTTTATTCCTAAGACATTTAATCCCTATACTACTACATATCAAATTCATTAAGTTGTCAATCATGAAAAAAGAACATGTTTCACGGTAATAGTGGTCATGGATGAGATACAACAACCCAACACCAGCAACCCAGACCTTGACCTGCAGTGTTGAGGAACCAGTGTGATACAAACCATATTGAATACAGGTATGAACATGACTCTAGCATGCATGCTTATTAACAGACACCTTTGTCACATTTATTAGCAATATATTACACATACTGTTTGCTTGTAGAACACTTCCAAGTGTGTTATGTACTGCTCTTGCAGTTCCCTCCATAGTTAGGGCACTTCTCAGATCCAGTCAGTGGTATTTTAAAAGCACCTTCTTTTCAATTTGTGTATTCCATAGCCAATCAAACATACTGGACCACAGGTAAAAACTATGAAGCATCTCTGATACACTTCAAATTAGTCATCCTTTGTAGACCTGTAAATCCAGAACACTGGGCACAGAATTGTTCCACCTGCTCCTCAGCACTGCAGGCAAAACAGATTGTTCCTAGTGTGGAAGGACTGCTGTGGCTGCAGGAAGAGGAGATGCATTGGGAAGAGCTTTGAAGAGAAAGCTCTGCAGATATAGTCTTGCTGCTCCTGCTGTAACTAGGATAAAAGCAGGAAAAGAGCCACAACTGCCACTGTCAAATGAGACTCCATTTGGTGTGGTGGCACAGGTGGCAGCAGCAGCAGCAGCCTGGCTTTACCTAGGTCTAGTTTTAGGCTAAGTATACTGCATGCTTACAGTCACTGCTTACAGTCACTGCCCAATGCATCTGCTGCCCTGGACAGCTTATCACATCTTCACCTAGGGCAAGACTTGTCTGGACCTAAGCAATAAAAGCCTCTCGCAGTTGAGAAGCTGCTGCTGAAAGTCCCCATTGAGGTAATGCATCGTGCTGCAAGATTAAAAGTGGGCAAGATCTTGATGACTAATTCACAGCCTGAACTCTCACTTTTCAGTACTTCCTGCTGTAGCTAGTCTGTTGTAGAACACCTCATCTCAGGTCTTAGTTGTGCTGCACAGCAATTCTTAGACACAGACAAGAGTTTCATTTGAAAGATTTGCTGATGACAGCAGGTGAAGCCACAATGGAGAAAGCACATAAGGAAAGAACAATTTCCCATGTAGTTAATAAGGCCCAAATTGACAAACTCCAAACTGATTAAAGGTTTTTTTGCTTTTTCCTCTCCAATGTCAACATTACTTTATCCCTTCTCTGTTTCAGGATTATTTTAACTGGAAATCTCATGGAAGTTACTCCCATTTTAGCAAGACTTCAAATGCAAAGCACATAATGAAGGACTGCTTGGGTCAGTCCCTTCCAGAAAAGGACAGTAGGGAAAATGGGAACACTTACTCTGTACTCTGAGCCTTCATAGAAAAAGGGAGGTAGGCAAATGGGCCTGCAGGGCCACTGGCATAGAAGAAAACTACAGCTGGAGCCTACACACCCTCCAAGACTTGACAAGAACCACCTTGGCGTAGAGAAGAGAGCAGATCAGAAGCCACAGATAACATAAAGCTTCTGGCTCCTGTTCCTCTAGATGTTAACTACCCAGTGACTCCATGAAACCTCAAAATGACTACAGCTGTTCACTGTGCCTGTTAGCAAAATCTTAATAAAGTTAACCTGATAGTCAAGCATATTCTTTAGTATCATCTTCCCCTCTTTCCTTTGAAAGATACCAGCTATAGTCAATTTGTCATGATTAAACCTGTACCTGTGCTGAGGCTTTAAATGGTGCTAACCTGGTCTCTGGGCCTTCACAAAGGCTGACTTATTTCTCAGACACCTTGACAGATGGAGAGTTGCTTTCTTTGAAGTCCACGTCGAGATGGATTTTGGTTCTTTACAAAGTGTACTGGAATTTTGCCATCAACATCAACAGAGGCAGTTCATGTGTGGACTTAATGTCTACAAACCCTCATAAAGAAAAAAGCTTCTCTACTTCTATTCAAGTGGAAGAAGTTTTCATGCTAACTAGCAAGGGGTTTGGGTGTTTTTTTCCTTGGACTGGAAAGTGTCAGCCATCCTACATGATATTCATCATTGCACTGGCTCCCATATTTCTCAAGTCATGGTATAATAACCAAAGTGATTACATAATAGTATTTTGTATTCCGCATAACTCATTGCTATTAAAATTAATAAGCTACACCCTTGCCAATGACATGATTTTTTTTCTGCAATGCAGCAACTCTGCTTTAAAAAAAAAAGGTAAAAAGCACAATGAGGCTTTTTAAGAGCAGGAGAATTATCCATTAATCTCTGATGGTATGAGATATTGTAGAGCTGCTCCTGACATTTGTCTGGGAAGATTTTGCTTAACTCCTTCTTGGCTCCACCAGTAGTGATATAATGAGTTCATCCCAAACTTGAGGCAAGATTTTTTTTCCCAACATCCTACATCTTGATCTGTGCTATATGTATACACCCACTGATGCATTCACAGATGTCTATGACAGTAAATTCTGAAACTAAGCAAGTCATTGCTGTGTGATGTTCCTGATGACACAGGATATTAATAAATTAAGATGCACATCAAGTAACAAGGATCCACATCCAGCATCATATATTTTCATACTCCTACAAATGTTTAAATACTACTTGTTTTACATTGACAGACAAGTCAGAGCTGACCAAACAGTTTAAAAGCCAACCACGGGTTGGCTTTCCTTACAGTAATTTCCTAGTAGTTAATTGTGTTTTCCTATGACTCTGATTCCACATTAAAAGATTTTACATCAGTCTGTACCAAGTCTCTACAGGAGATAACAAAGACAGAATATTTTCTCTTCATCTGTACTCTACTTCATGAATTGGGTATCCAGCAGTGTGAGGGCACTGACATGGGTTGATAAGATATTATATAGCCTACAAGTACTACAGCAGGCCTGATGATGAGCTGTGTTCAGTTTCTCATGTCACAGGAAAGATCATGCACAAATATGACTTAATGCTACCTTTGTAGCTCCTTAATCCTGGAATTAAGTGGTTTAACCATTCCCAGCATAACTTACTTTGCTGCTGTCTAGCAGTCTAACTCTAGTGAGCTGGGGCAGCTGAGGATTTTGGCAATTCCTTAATGTCCTGACTAAATCCTTTATTCTTTGGGGAGGAGACTAGGCAGATTTTATCTTGACAATATAGCACTTCACTCAGGTATTTCCAAACTGTGAAGGTATTATCCATTATCCCTTAGAAATCAACCAACCTTGGAGATCAGGTAAAGGGGCGAGTTTAAGTAGACCTGTGATTTCTTACTCCTGCATTAAGGTAAAGCAGCGGAGTAGAGTTAAGAATGTTTCACAGTCATTTGAAAAGGTGAACATTTTCTTGTTTGTTAGAGCCTCTCTGCAGTTACTTTTTGGAGATAATATTGCAGTAGGTTGGTCTTCAGATTTAAATGAGGCATAGGTTGACATTTTGGAAGTGCATGGAGGAAAAAGCAAAGATATTGCTTTGCAGAGACCACCACTAGCAAAAGCTCTGCAATATCCAACTGACACGTCTACCACCAGGCTGGGACTGCTAGACCTGATGTTCAGAAACACTCTCAAGCCCAGCTAGTCATCAACAGCTGTAGATGTTCTGAAAAAACTGGCTGCCCAGAGTAGATGTTCCCTGAAAAACAGCACTGGAAGGAGGACTTCAACTTTTAATTGGGAAAGAAATTACAACTATTTCCCCTCAAGTCTGTGGTCACAGCCCTTCAGGCTTTCCTTCCTCGGTCAGCTATCTACCCATGCTACTATTTATTCTGTTTCATTCAGGAAGAGTAACCACACTCTCAAAATTCTGGAAGAGGAAAATGGCACATAGCATTTGCAAACTGTGTGCCTGCCTCCATATGCATATGGGGTATATGTGTATAGGACTGCATGGGCAGAGAACTGAGCAATTTTCTTCCTCGTTTATAAGTCCTGAAGTTACTTGATTGTTGAAAGTCATACAGAGCAGGGCATAAAAAATACTGGGCTGGATTCAGAAAATTTGGGTTTAATTAAAATGTCACCATCACTGAAATACAGAGAAAAGAGAGTCTTTGGCAAACGGCATCATTTGTGCAAGCAGTGTGGGAACAAGCAGCAAATCTGTGATAAATCTGGCAAAGTCAATTAGAAGTTAGTCAGCAGGCAACTGTAGTAGAAAGATCTGGCTTCTTCTTAATCCTATGATATGTTGTTACTGTAATACCTCACTAGAAGAAGCCCTGCTACCATCTTTGTCAGTCCTTGTAACCCTACATCAAAAAGTATCAGCCCAAAAAGTTTTCCAGAATTCATCAAATCTATGAGCCCAAAGAGCAACTCCAGTTACTTCTGCAAGGGGCACTCATGAAAAAGCAAAATCAAGACTTCTAGTTCGTCAGCTATAAAACAAGGTACACCCTATACAGTATTTGCAATTGAACAGCTAAATTTTTTTTAGTATTGTTGAACAATATTAAGATTGACTTTGGCACACAAAGGATCAACATTCCCCCAAGGTCCACAACCTAACTTCAGAAGCAGGATACTAATGCTTCAGAGCATGGTCTCCCTGCTAAAGATTGACAATAATTATACAAACTATCTGTTCAGTGGTGACTGGACCAATATGACCAATTACTATTGTGTTCTCTTTCACACACTAACATGCACACTCAAGTCATCAACCAGCAGCAGCAGCATGGTTATTATTAACCTGACCAGAATGGAAACAACAATCAAATCCCTTATATGAGAACACTGACTTCCATGCAATTTCTTAAAGCTCTTTATTGTTTTTGTTTATTTCTCATTAGCCTACAAGGTGTTTGTAAAATGATTTGTGCACAAGGCAGCAAACTACAAAATTTTGAAGAATAAGAGTTGAAAGCTCCATTTTTTTAGGAACGTCATCTTGGAAAATCAGAAAAGCCTTGTCATTTGGAAAAGCCTTGTCATTTGCCTTCTGGGTGTTTTTATTTCTTGATAATACCAGTTTTTATCTAGGTTATAGAAATATACATCACCCATATTGTGGTAAGCACCACACAATCACATAATGAATCAACAATCCTTTCTTCTAAGAGCTTGTATATAAACATGAACACTGTGAGAAATTTAAAGGCATTGCCAAAGCTTAATACTATTTGTAGGTAAAAGATTAGGAAGAGCCTAGGATATTTCAGCAGTATTGCCATTGTGTAGTTTAGACTGAACAGCAAGAGCAACGTTTAAATCACACGAAGCAGTTTGGCTGGTCATAATGATCTCAGATACCAAGTATTCTGAACAAAATACTTCGTATCCCAGCAACCCCCAAATTGCTGTTAAAATCTTAATCCTACTGCTTTACATCTGATATGAAAACTTGACCTTTTATACTAATAACACCAGATGAATAGGCTGAAAGGGGCAATAAAATTCAACACTATCCACATTTATAAATTAACATTTTTCATGTTACTAATTAAGCGCATTTTAAAAAATATGCATGTGCATTTATATGGGCCTGTGCACACATACACAAATATTTTTCAGCTCCAGCATTTGTGTGAGCCTTTAGCTAGCTTTATCCTGTCTTATATAGTAATGATATCGGCAGAGATAAAGAGTGAACCTTTACAAAGAGAATGCCTTTAATCAGTCTTCTAATCAGAGTTTGAACTAACGAGGAAAGTCTCAGTGCAACTGAGTTAACTCTTGCTTAACTGCATTTGACATTTTGGAATAGATTAGGTTCTAATGGTCTACGGCAGAGCTTTCTATTCAGAAACCTTGGGATGTCATTAATAAATATTGGCCATCATATAGGGACTCCACACCTCTGTAGCTGAGACAAAACATCTTATAGGAAATCACTGCCTACTGTGTCATGAACCACATCAGTGAAGCCAGGCGCAACATCCATCAAAGATTAAAAGAGCAGAAAATGAACACTGCTGTGACCAAACACTTGAAATCATGTGCCGACTGCCACAAACAATTAGAATTCAGCAGGGGTATTCTTGGGCATTCACAAATCATGACTGCAGGAGATCTCAGGAAATGGGGCCACGATTAACCCATCCTGCTGTCCCCAGCCATAACAACAGGCTGTTTCAGGGGACGAAGCTGCAAGCCTTCTTGTCATGAAAAAGACTAATTTTACTGAAATCTCACCCTTTAATCAGGATGTGAAGCCTGGTCTTTTATACACAGAAACTTAAAGTTACAGAGAGGAAGACATCAGAGACTAATTCTGGTTTTTGAGCAAGGAAGGAAATCTACTTTAGGGTTCTCATTTGGCAGCAAGAGGAATACTTCAAAGGCTGCAGGCTTGGAGTCTCCAAGGAAGGCAGCTGCTCTTGTCCTCCAGTGTCTAGTGACAATCCCAACACATCTTTGTGGAGCACCAATAGGCTCCATCTGTTAGGACCCATCTTGTCCTTATGGCCAAATCTGTTTAGTACAGGAAGATAGGTTAAAGGTGACATTTGTGGGTCATGAGTAGATAAAAAAGAACAGAAAGCCTTTCTGAGCACAAAAGCACGTAAAAAATTGTACAAACCGCAGAACAAAATTCCCAGGTTTGAATAACATCAGGTTCACAAAAATAAAAAAACAAAACAAAACCAAACCACACACACAAAAAAAAGCCAAACAAAACCATACAAAAAACAAAAACCACAAGGCCAGGCTTCTTGGAATACTATGTCCATAGACACACAGAATTTGTGTAAAAGCTCCTCCTTTTATTCTACTTTTTATTTTAAAATGGGTCAGTTAAATTTAGCCCTTTATTCTCAAAACTGCTGCAAGACTCCTTGAGACAACCTGAGAACTGAAATGGGAACTTTCTCACCTGACATTTGAAAAGGACCTAGAATCGGATTTTCAACAAAACAATAGCTCAAAAGGGCTGGCCTTGCTGGCTAGCACAGACCCACTGCCTATTGAGTGCCTGGCACTTGCCTTACCCCATCCAGTCATCTTTCCCACAGCCTCTTTACAATCTGGTTCATTGTAGGCTCCTCCTGCAATGCCTCAGTAGCTGTAGCTGGCTGAAGACCTGTTCAAGACAGGAGCTTGAAGAGGAAATAGCTTTGTTCCTTCTTGAGAAGTTTTATCTTTTTTAATGTACATTTAAAGCTTCCCAATATTCTCACATGCAGGCATATGTGTTGGGAAAGGCCTGACACACTGCCTGAATCCAGCTAGAGCTGAGAGCAGCCAGTACCTTAAAGTCAAGCCCTGCATGTTTTAAGAGGGCTCTCAGGGCTGGGCAGGCTCAAAAGCAATGAACACCACTGATGGCAGTGCAAGTTTTCTACTGCATGGTATCAACCTGCTGTTTACAAAGGTACTCACTAGAAAAAATGATCAAATGGTGAGGAGAGATATATACAGACATGTAGGCAAAGAACAATTAAATCCAGTAATTTGCTGTAGTGCAAAGGAACACGGACAGGCTTCAACATGCCTCCTATATTGTGAAATACTTGGGCAAGTATAGGGTGGCTTGTTTTGAGAACTGCCAATAACCACATTCCACAGATCCACACAAACTAGATGACTAACTGGCAGACAGCATTAGAGTTTTATAGCATTTGCAGTTTATGGAAATGACTACTGTTTAGAGCCCTTATTCCTACAGCTCATTTATTTATCTTCTAGGAGAGCATTTGATTTTCAACCTATGTCCTTTCTCTTCTTTATACACCTGTTCACTGGGATGTAGGGAAACCAGATCTTTCCAGACCATGAAGATTAACAGGTCTTTCCAGGTTAGTTCTTCATGAGCCACAGGAGTGATAGGACACAGATTCACTCTATCTAGGGAACAAGTGTACAGAATACTTGAGATAAGACACCAAGACCTCATTAACTCATTATCAGTTCTTACATTGCACAGCACTATGAATTGTTCAGATCATTGGCTATGCACTGCACAGAGGCAGAGCCTGGGATGAGGGCCAAAACTAAAGAGCTGGCTAAAATCAGAATAGACTAAAAAGGTAACTGGCCTCATCATTCTCAAACTCTTACTGCCTGGGCTGCTTACCTGAAGGCATCTTCATAAGCACCTTCTGAGTTATTGATTAAAGCCTGTTAACTCAGCAGCAGCAACAAGGTAAAGTTCTCCCACATGAATTACTGCTACAGAAGGATCGCAAAGGAACACGATGCCATCCACTTCCATTTCACAAACCTGATAGCCAGACAGACCAACAGATTTGCCCAGGCTGTTTCTCCAAGAGGACCTACCTCTTCAGACTCCCCTGAACCTGGGATCCTGACGTAATAGGCAGGCAGGCTGTACTGTACAGGTCAGTGGCATTTAAAGTGAAATTAAAAGGTAATCACACTGACCTTCCTTATGTCAATATTTTTGTGCTTAAGAATCATGCAGATGTTTCTGAAGTTATTGGTGGGGAGAGAGAGTGGGTGTTGAAAAAAATTATTTCGTTACACAGAGAGAATTAGAAGAGGAAAATGAATATTCATGCATACATTCCTTTCTGCTTGAGTAAAAGGAAAATAGAGTAAACATTCTTCTCAGATAGCAGGATTCAGAGGTTTTGGAGTCCAAACCAACTTCCATTCAAATCAATGAATAGATACCAGCAGGAGTGTAATCAGACCTCAGATTATCCTTAATATTTATATACAAAATAATAGTACTCCATAACTGAGCCTGGTAAGTTAATAATTTTAGTACACGTGACAAAGGACAGGGACACCAATTTGTGACCTTCTAATTCATAGGCTCTCACTTCCATATTAAGACAGAACAGTTTGTATTCTGAATAAATGTGTGTTCCCAATATTTGACATATTAATTTTGTCTCTGAAAGTAATAGCCACAAAGGTAAACAACTAAGTGATAAAATTCCAGACCCTTCAAACAGTATTTTATTTGGAGATAGTGTTACATGAGGTTCCAATGGCAGGGCTATCTTCCCCAGTTCAGTATCTAAACCAGTTTTTGTTAAACTTGTCAACCTGTACAGATAAATGTAATTTCTAACCAATGACACAGCTGAGCATGAGCAATTCTGCAACAGATTCTCACATTCCTGTCATTACTGGGAGTGACCAGAATAGTTTTAACAAAAAGTTTTGAATGAAAACAAGTCTATTAAAGAAAAGCTGCTTGAAATATTTTTACTTTCTCCTGCTGTTTAACAAAATCCTAATTTTCAGTCTCTTGATTTTTTTTTTTATAACAACAAAGTGAAAATGAGGGGATCACAGTTTATTTCCTCTCAATGTCTGAGACATTGGAATGAACTGAGCCCTTTAAAGTTCCATTAATTCCCAAACAATCTGTAAACACATACACTTATACATTAACAACCTGGTTTCTCTCCCATGCAATCATTTCTCATCAATTATTGTCAACATGATTAACATTTTCCACCTTCCTGCCCTAAGCCATATATCTCTTTACTTGCAATCAATCCATTCCAAGAGTGTATGAGGAATGCACTGCTGTCTCAGAAATATTCCAGAATTTGTGAGAAGACACTAGAGGACCTGTCTGCTCTTTCTGAAAAATATCACTTTTTTCTTGTACTGCCATATTTCTGCAATGCACTAAGCCAACAAATCCACTTGCATATTGCTCCAAAATCTTTAAGTAGAAAAGATGGTCTAGGTCATAATCTATAATTTAAGATCAAATCATTAAAAGCATGAAGGAAATTAATAGGCAGTTTATTTGGCATTTCTCTAAAACATGGAAAGAGTGGGGCTTTATACTTAATCAGTAGGCAGATGGGAGAGGTTTCTTAACACTGTGCAGATTAGCTGTAGAACTCATTGCCACAAGATATGGATCCTTGAAATGCACAAATAAAAAAAAAAAAATAAAAAAAGACAAATCTATGGGGGAGAAAACAAATAAAATTAAAGAATATTAAACCTACTGACTCAGTCATCTGCTCCTTGCCAAGCACTGGAATAGCATAGGAGGAAAGCAGTCAATATACTTCTCTTTTTCTCCTAAGCATCCATTACTGACCATAGAGAGACAAAGTGCTGGGCTGAAAGGACCTCTGGTGTGCACAAGCAAGGCTGTTCCCATACAGGCAGATGCCCCAGTCCTAGCTGAGGCTGGCTTTAATGTCTCATAACAGGGAAACCAGCCCACATCAATAGCACAAAAATGCTGAAATTCAGTGACTGTCTTCCAAGCCAAAGATTTCTTACATGCTGCAGTTGAAGTAATGGAAAGCCTGTAAAAGCTAGAGAGCATGAGGAAAATTCCTGTACAATGTGCCTCTCCCTACATCTGCCTCAGGCTTTAAAAACTCATTTCCATAGTAATTTCCTTCTCAACTTGACATTGCTTTGCTCCTAGTTCAATGAATACTTCCCCTGTTTGGTGAAATTCCTGCTAGAATACAGGATGTGAGCACTTAATGCAGTTTGCATTCAAATTATGTTTCTATGCCTTCTTCGGGATACATAGTTTTAAATTCCACAGTACTGGTCAACAGAATTGCTGAAGCAAATCATCATTTCCTGGAGTACAGTATCAATTCTCAATTAGGTTATAACTTGACATGTGCCCATGCACATTAAAAGGTAAACAAGGAGCTTGCCATGCACTGTACAAGAATCAAATCTCAATTGCTGTCCCTGAGTGTAGGCTGCTAAAGCCCAGCCATATTAATTTCTTCCTGATTTCATACACCAGCATCATTCAGTTGTCACTGGATGTATCAGGAGGGATAGAGATTCTTGCAGCCAAACCCACAACCTATAATCTCACACGGTAGCACAGTTCTCACTGTTGGACAGGCATGTAAATCCATAACATTTCAGCCTAAAAAACTAGACTTGCTCTGATCTTCCATAGGTGCTGCACTTCTGCCTCAGACCTCCCAAACTTCTTTCTTGTAGGACACTGTATTTGTTTCTAAGGGAGCCTGAGGACAGAGAAAAGCTTATGAAAAACTGTGGAAGCCAAGAAACATCTGGCAGGAATAGAGCCCAATTACCAGTTTGGGCGTTATCAAGACGATGGAAACTGGAGGCTGCAGAGGACACTACCTGAACCCAAACTTCTGCTTAGTAGTCCCACAGATACTCAGTGTTGGCTGCTTTCTTGCCTCTCAGCCAGTTCCTGACCAAAAGCTCTGAGTCCCCTCAGACACCCCATCTATTACACTGAAGTCAGTGAAAGTCCTTGAAAGCCTCTTGAGACTAAGCACAAATCCTTTGTTAAATTGTATATAAAATGGAAAGAATAACTGTCAGGAAAAAAAAAAAAAGGGTTATCTATTTAAGCACTGCAGCTAGAAGCAAATAGTAAAACTTACAACTTATTCCCTCTATTTCCTGCCCCAGCCATACACTCCCATACACTCTTACTCGCTTCGTGTTGGCTGTGGTATTCATTTCATTTGTGGAAGAGCTGATTCAGCTCACTAAACCAGCTAAAAAATATCCCAGCCAAGAAACAAACATGTGAATAGCACTCAGACATAAAAAAAAAAAAAAAANAAAAAAAACAAAAAAAAAAAAAAAAAAAAAAAAAAAAAAAAAAAAAAAAAAAAAAGGAAAGAAAGAGAAAGAAATTCCTTCTGTAAGAGATCACTTTAAAGGCAACTAGATTTTGGACTAAGCACAACTTCTTGAGAGTGTCTGCTTTCTGCAGAACAGTTCTGGTTTGTCAAAAATGAAGACTGTCTTCAAGTCAAATAACAGAAATTCAAAGAAAACATGGAAATCAGCCTCAGAAGAGATGGAATAGCACACTGTTCTGATCAGTGCTTCCATGAAAGATTCTTTCTCTTGCTTCCTAGAGCACACAGCTCAAAGGTCTCCAGGTCGCAAAGGCTGCTATGGCAGAGCACAGGCACAGGAACGAGCAGAACTTTATAGAAAATCCAAGGCACTTAAAACTCTAAACAAACCCACTGTTTGTTAAGAACTGATGTTAAGAACATTGCTATCAACATCTCTCATCTTTAGGGTGAGAAATCCCATTCCACTTTCTATGGAAGCTATTCCCCTGAAAGAAAGAAGCCCTACAATTATAAGAAATATTTTTTGCATGCCACATAGCAGGCATTGTTCTGAACTTCATAGATTCCTGAAGAATGACAAGGCTTACAAACATGGAGAATTCAAGGAAGCATTGATTTGACTGTCACTGCTGTCACTGCTAGCTGTGACTACAGGGCACAGAGAATCTCTCAAGTATACACAACCCAGTGTTTGTGGCTGTGTGTGGCAAAGCTCTGTAGGAAGGAAGCACAGTTGCAATGCAATCCATTTAAAAGCGTTATGAGGAAACATTCCTCCCCCACAGGGGCATCTGGAGTGCAGGGACTTTTTTCCATGATAAGTCTCCCAGTAGGAGGCACTGACCTGTTTTTATCTGCCATTCATCTTTGGGCCATCTCCCATTCTTTCAGAGCTAAACAAGGATATGCGAAGAGCCAAGATGTTAAAGTAAAAGGACTTAATGCAAATAGCTTTTTTTTCCTCCCACCCCATCTGCCACAGACTCGGAACAAGATGTGGTAATAGAAGAACACAGAAAGGTCAGAGGATTTTGAGGGGGGTGGGGGTTTAATGCTTCTGTAGTTGGAATAGCTTGTGAAATGGTCTCAGGGGTCATAACTTAAGCATGACACATAAAAGGTGTACAACTGAGACAAACCAGTGATCCATCTGGTCCAGGATCCTGTCTCTGACAGTGGATAGTATTGGACACTTCCCAAGAAGGGGCAAAAGTGGACAAATTATGAAGTTATGAGTGTTCCGTTAGTGGACTGCCTGTTTTTAAGGAAAAAGTTCTTTTTGAAAACCACGAGTTAGAGATTGGTCTCAAGCTCAGGGTCCCAGAATTAAAATATATAACCAAGACCTATGGGTACTTTTTTTAGGAATCAAGTTTTTAACTCTATGAGTACCTAATAATTTGAAAATAACAGGAAACTTCAAAGTGCACGATTACTTCTTTAGAATTGCAGACAGCAGCAAAGTGCTGAAAAAGCTGTGTAGGGGCATTTGTAAGTTCATTCCTGCTCTAGGCACCTGGGATTTGAAATGCAACGATAGCAAGTGGTGTGACTAGAAATATGCCAAGGAAAAGTACATAAAGCCCCACCCCGTGGTTCAAGATGAGCAGGGTTGTTCTGTGACATCATTACCATGCTGTAACTGTGCTGTATGTCTAAGGCTATATTCTTGTTAAAACATGATCAAGGTCTCAGCCACACTGCATATTTTAATCGTGCTGTTATTGCACCAGGGGACAACTGTAGCAAAACCAGGTCCTACGATACAGACATATTTGAGGTGGAGTCAGACAGAGCAAGAGGATATCCAGGAGTAGAAAAGACAGCACAGTTGAAGTGCCTTAGGGGAACAGACTCATGTCTGCCAGAAAGTCAGAATAAAATGGGGCTTGGATAGAAATCCCATTACTGATTTGTCAGTGCAGCACTTTGATACGTTTACTTACAGGTACAAATTAATTAAAACTTGCTGTGGTTAAAAATCAATCAAGTAGTATGCCTTTTTGTGGAAGGAAAAGAAGGCATATATATATATATATAGGCATATATATATATCTGCCCTATAATAACAGCAGAGAACTGGTGAGACTTCTCCAAGTCTCTATCAGAGACTTTTTGACTTTCCTTACTACAGTATTCCTCTTTAAAAACACAGGTTTCAATAGTTGGCTGTTCCCTTGAAAGCACTGGATCAATCTTTATCATCTTACCTTTACCCAATAGACTGTTCCTAGTATACCATGGTGCCACTCCTCCATGAAGCTGTTTCTATAAAAAATGTGCTGCAGAAGGGAGTCAGATCAAATAACCTAACTGTGCTTATAAAGGAAAAACAGGGAGAAAAAAGGGGGGAAAAAAGAAAAAGGATACAGAGATAAGAATTCATATATACAGGCTAAGAAGGCACTCCTTTGAAATCAATGGAAATTAAATTCTTCAGATGTTGGATCAGGCCAAACGTGCTTTAGTTTTACGGTGCTAAGAATTTGACAGGTATCTTTATCCACTGTCATCTCTGTTGACCAGCTACTTATTCATTAACTGCTCTTCTTTATGTATGTATTTATCCTCACTCTACTAGCCAAAGGTTCCATTATTTTTCAAGCTGAGATAAAAGTCAGATCTCAGGGTTCAACAAAAATTATAAATACAGCTAATACATGACCAAACTGCAGCCTTGAGAATTATCTCCGAGTCCCAAAATATACAAACCATCAAGCAGGAAGGAGTTAACAGCATCTGATTTGTCTATGTGCAGCTTTTCAGCTACCCATACTGCCATCTACACAAAGAACTAAATCCAAGTAGTAATGCTATTGTTTTTATGTTTAATGTGCAAAAGTGCAAATACAGGATACAGGATGACAGAATATGTTGGCAGGAACATCTGTGTTACTATGATCCAGAAGCAAATGCTAATTCAGGAAGTTCAAGCTCCTAAGCCACGAAGTACTCCAGTGTGAGGCTCTTTTCTCACATAGAATATAATTTTTGCTCTTTCCCTACTAGTCCATTATTGACCATGACCTGAGATGGAATTCTGGGACAAACAGGCTTCTTGATCAACCTGATATTGCTGCCCTTGTGGTGGTAAGTGATATTTATATGGATTTTAAAAGAATATGAAAAGCTCTTCACTCAGCTGAACTTTATTTGAACAAGACTACAAAGCAAGAAATAACGATGACAAATAGTGCAGGGCACTTGACACCTTGGCTTTGTATTTTACAACAAATACCAGAAACTGAAGTCACCTACAAATCTCAGAAGAGTCACCCAGGGTTTTTCATACTTCCCAAGAAACATCTGAGATACAGTGAAATTCCAAAAGAACTTCTCATCATGCCTTCACTTGTTCAGATGCAGACCCAGCTGAAAACAGAACTCAGAAAGGAATTGCTACAGAGAAGTAAGCTACATCCAAACATCTTGGGAAGCATCTAACCTAAGACTGGGAGAAAGGGATTGCTCCAATCCTGAATTGCATCCAAGCAGAGTCAGCTTTTGAACTCTTAATCTGAAGGCATTTCAGAACAGGTGTCTAAATTGCACCCAAAGGTGTGTCAAAGGTCCTTCCTCAGCTGTCTAGGTCAAAGTGAGGTAGTCTCTTCCCATACTGGACAAACTTTTAAAAAATTGTATCAGATAAAACACCCCAAATTTCAGACTGTTTATCCAAAGCTTGCCTGAATGAGCCAGGTCTCTTTAGCAAGTAAAAATGGGCTTGAATCTCTTGCAGCAACACCCTTACTTGAAGCAATCAGACACTTGCAAAATTTTTGCCCACTCCTGAACAGCATATGAGGGCAGCCATCACAGAGGAGGAAAAGGAAGCACCTGGGAGAACCTAGAAACCAAAAGCATATTCAACATGATGGGCAATCATGCTATATACCAGAATCCTGTTGCATTGCTGTATAAGATAAAATAAGTTCCTAAAACTGAAGGGCAGAGGAAAAGAAAGAAAAAAAAAAAATCAGCTTCTGGCCAAAGCTGCACCTACTTTGTGCTGGATGCAGCAGTCTGCAGCCACCCTTATCTCAAACGCTAAGGTGTGGCTCATGCAGCCAGCACGCCCTGACATGCAGCACACATCAGATCTGAGCACTTGCTTATCAGATCAGAATGAAGCACTGCGTGCTGGGACCTGTAGTCTCTGAAGGCCATATCTCTCTTTAAAAAAGACAGACAGCCACGGGGCACATCACAAAACTGAGGATTGCATGTGGCCCTCCCACAGTTAGTTTCCAACATCACACACTGCCAGAAAAAAGAGATCAGATTTGGAATCTGGGCTGCCAAGGCTACAAAGACAAAAAATGTTATGAAGACGTGTTTCTCAGCTCAGGCAAAACTGAGACAGAAAACACCTGGGATAAGCAGGTCCTTCAGCAGCTACACTGCACATTCGTCCATTTATCCACATGCATATTAACAAAGCAATAGCTATGTCTTTCATTGCTACCAATATAGATGCAAAAAAAAGAAGGGAAAGAAAATACCTTTGTTTCCTCAAAAAAAAAAAAAAAAAGGGGAAAAAAAAACCTTTTTTTTCCCAAAAAAAAAAAAAAAAAGCCAGAAAAAAACAAGTTTTAATTGCCAATCTCATCATCTCCTCCTTTCACAACAAGAGAGTTTAATATCACCAGTCCAGAATATTGGCGATATATCCGCCAGTCCTCTGGGTCACAAGCAATAGGACAAAAGCAAATGGTCTCGAGTTGCACCAGAGGAAGTTTAGATTGGATATTACAAAAAATTTCTTTCCAGAAGGGGTTTTTAAGCATTGAAGGAGGCTGCCCAGGGAAGTGGTAGAGTCACTATCCCTGGAGGTATTTAAGAGGGTACATGTGGCACCTCAGGGACATGGTCTAGTGGTGAACTTGTCAGTGCTGGGTTAACGGTTGCACTCAATGATCTCCAAGGTCCAACCTAAGTTTTCTAACCTAAACAATTCTGTGATTCTCTATCTGCACCTCAACTCCTTCTCCAGGTAAATAAGCCCACCACTTGAGTTCAACAGTTAGTGGTATTATATTTGGAGGTTGCAGAGGTTTTTTGGTTTGGTTCAGTTTTTTGAAACAAGTCCCTTTAGATTTAAATTAGTTTTATATAGATAGCTTGACAGCTTTTGGGATATATTACTTAAGATGCATGGGGCTTTTTACTTATTTTGTGAATAAGAAAATAGAAATACCTAGGGAAAGCTTAGTTTGAAGCTTTTCCTCAATTTATTTAATTCCGCTATTTAATGCTTAAATGTTTTCCCTTTAAAATGCAAAATTTGGCAACTATTCCTCTTTACTTACTTGAAAAGGCAATGACTTTTCCCAGTATATCTACCTTTAATGCAACAATTGGACCACAGATACAATTAAAAAAAAAAAAAAAACAATCAGGAGTTTGCCAACTGGAAACAGAGCAATAGAGTTTTTCCATGTATACTACAGTCCTTCTTTGCTCTTTAGTTCATCTCCTGGACTCCTCAGTTTCCCCACTCCTCCTGCCTGTGCTTTCACAGAGTTTTGGAACTACAGGGGACCATCAGGAGCCAGTTTCTCAGCCTGCAAAAATTAGAGGCTTTGTTCTTATTACTTTAGGGTTGGATTCCACACACATTCAATTCCTGGTCAACTTTATATGAGTGGCATTCATTGACTGGTATGAAAGAAGCTCCAGTTCCTTTAACAGACATTTCTTATTTGAATAAAATGCCTATTAGTATTTATTAATCAAAGATAGTTGAGGGAGAAGAGGAAAATTCCATTGTGGAGAAGCCCATCATGAAATGAGGGAGGAATGGTTTCATCTGTGTCATATAGGCAAGATAGAAATTGGGGGAGAAATTGTGTAAGATTAGAAATGCTAAAACACACATTAGCAAGTGCTCCTAATTTGACTCCAGCCTGGTGAGCGATTCTAATTGGCAATTGCCAGTTCAGCACTGCACAAGGGTGAAAAATTATATTCTATTTGTCAGGTTTCTAATATCAACAAAGATTTAAGGACACCATTCAGAGCTATTGTGCCTTTTGTCTTGGCTGAGTACAGTCTTCTCAAAACAATACAAAAGGATACTACGAACACAGATTTGAAAACTATTTTTCCAAGAAACTAGGTTAAGGGAGTGAATCACAAAGACACTGACTTGTTCTCATTTCTTTTACTTCAGGAGCTTTTTGTTACACATACAAGCCAAAGACCAGCGGCCATGAGAAAGCGCTGATCTCATTTCTGGGCCAGAAGGTCCAGCTAAGCAGCACCAGATGGCCACTGGAGGCTATCCAGGCATACACCAAGGTAGCTTCACCTGGTCCCCAACAGGCAACCAAGGCTCTGGAGGAGAGGAAGGCAGGAGAAAGGATGAACTCAAGCATGACAAGAAAGGCCAATCAGCCTACAACAAAAAGACTGCCTTTGTCTCATGTTAGCCACACAGATTTATTTTCAGTTATAAATCTAACAAATTTCTAGCTACTCACAACCAAATCTCATCCCTCAGCAAATGGCACCTGATTGCAAGTACATCAGAGAGTCCAAAATAACTATTAATTGCTGTTCAGATGACAGCAAAATCTAATTACCATCTCTGCTGCAGCATTAGTTGATACCAACACTTTAGAAGACTCAAGACACTAAACATATCTAAAAAATAAGTATTTATGTACATATAATGCTTTCAAATATTTGTTGAATTGTATACATTTCTCTAAGATGTGAAAGGCATTACACGTGCTTTTGATGCTGCACTGTACCAGAGACTTCAGGGGAAGTTTCAGTGGAGAGAATGCACAAACTGACCAGGAACTAAGCCAGAAGGGCAAGTGCTCCCTTTCCTAGTGCTCTGTATGTGCCCTATTGAATGGCACAGCATCCCTCAGCAGCTCAATTACATGCATTTTATAGCTTTTAGGAGAGATAAATCACAAGCAAAACTATTTACACCATTCAAAGTAATTCATTTAAGGCTATTTCAAATGTGTTTGTGCTGCTATACAGCTATTTAGGTGACTGCAATCCACACAGGTTTTCTATAAAAATTAAGTGGAAAACTCTATCAATTAATAATACCTGTTTAAAACTTTTATATTAGCAAATAAGTTGTTTCTGGAAATGAAGCCCTGACTGAGAATATCCATATAAGAATAGAAAGCGTGGTTGTGCACCTAATACTTCACCAGTATTAAGGTCAGTAAAGCAGAGATTGTTTTCATAAGTTAGTGATCGACATTAAAAATTCAGTATTCAACAGTGCACACATTACCCAGTGGAATATAAGACAGAGCAATTCTTATTTCTAAGAGCAAAGGAAAAAAATGGCATCTATTACCATTCTCTGAAGGATACTATAAAAATACCTTCCTACACGCCCCTATAAATGCAGTAGCAGATCCATGAGTTAAATTTTGCAGTAATACCGCAATTGTTACTTTTGTTTAACAAACATGGTTTGAATCTCTATTAAATTACTATAATTGCTCATCTTTTCAGATTGTTAATTGTTAAAACACTACCTGCAAATACCTGCAAAAGTAGAAACTGATGAGATTGCCATGGATAGAGATTACCTGTGTGGAAATCCCAAGTTACCTTACATATTTATTAATTTCTAAAGGCCTTCATTGCATTATTAGTTAGTTATTTTTCCTGTTTAGAAGTATATCCATTGTATGCAGCATTTCTTTATTTTCTCTGCTATGCCCTTTCTGCTGAAGATGATGAGCTATATACCCAAAAATAACCATTCCAGCATTAGGTGTCCTGCCACCTATGGCTTAATGAAAGATCTGGCAGGCCAGTAGAGCAGGCCCAGTGTTAAAGCTCCCAGCAGCAGTGATGTCCTTCCAGAGAGTACTCCCAAAGCTGTCCCCGAAGGGACTGCACACGGTACCCTCCCGCAAGAGCAAAAAGTAAAGCCACTGCTGTATGTTTGTGCTATGAAAGGAATCTATAATCACTCCTTTTCTTAAAGCTATGGAGACTAGTGTGATACTTTTAGTAGGAGTCCTGGCAACCTTAGGAACTGGGTTTTTTTACTTGTATGCAGAGGAGAAACAGGGTGGGAATTTATTTCTGTAAGTTCACATGGGCCAGAAAAAGCAGGAAACCCAAGAGGATTAGAACTCCTTTATATACCCCATATATAGATACACCTTTTTATATTCCAGTATTCCCATTAACACAGTTGTAGGGCATCCAGCCATGGGTTTGGGTTTTCCCTTCTTTCCAGTGCACAAAGCAGAGTACCCTAGCCCCCAGCTCAGTGCTGGAGCCCCTCCCAATCAGAACCCAAATGCACAGAACTGCCTGAGGGACAGATAACAGCATCTTGCACACAGCAAGCCCATAAACAGATCCATTGCTACAGGCTGTCACGTGCCAGGTAAAATACCTGGCACATTTGGTGTGGAAGTGAGTGTATTGCGTGAGAAGAGAGAAGCCAGCAGAGCTTTCATCCACATAATGGATGAAAGTGGGGCTGGTAAAAGCTGCCACATTTACTGCAAAGTATGTAGAATTCTGGCACAGAGTGGATTGCGCATCTAATGCTCAATGTGCAGGGCTTGGCAAATCTTGGCAAGAAAGGGAATAACTCACTGAGGAAAACAACATTTTCCCTCCTTCTTTCTTTCCCGGTATTTCACATTATCCTGCCACTGTACTGGCACATACTCTGTGTTGCCTCCTTATACTGGTAAAAGGGTTTCCTCTGAGTTTTAACAGGACAAGCCAGGGCAGTTCATATAGCAAAGCCACATGCCAAAGCAAAAATTATGTTTTCTCTAACTGTGTTTCTCAAACTTTCTCAGGTACTTGGTTTGGTACCTGAACATCAACTGTGACTTTCACTTTTCTTGTATCACTTGCAGTGGTGAAGGTCTCAAAGGTCAAATTATGCCTGCAGTTACACACACAGTTCATGTTCCACCCACAAATAATACAGGGGAAAACTCAGTGGGGCAGGGGAAATGGTGCAATGTAACAAGCTGTTCTTTGTTACTTCCTTGGGCAATGTGCAAAGCTGGCAGCCAGAAAGTCTGTCTTAACAAAGTTTCTTACACGACCATTTACTCATTTGCTATGATTCAAAGAAAGTTCTACGGCCAGTGATAGTCAACATTTTTACTTGTGTATGATTTCTGTACATTCTTCTGTGTTACCTGGGTATACATGCCTATGAAGGATCAACTTTGCTTAATTTTTCTTATTCCATACAGAAGGGAAACACTCTTGCTCATGAACTTTCTGCCTCTCAGTCTTATTCTAGAGGCCTGACCCCACACACAGAGAACTGAAGTCAAAGTAAACAGGTATCGCTTTCCTTAGGTTCTGCTGAAGACAATCTTTACCTGCAAGCAGCTGCATCCTCACAAAAAATTATTCTCCTATGGTCCCTTGCAGTGGGTTTCAGAAGTAAAGAACAGCTGTACAACTTCTGTATTTGATATGAGGGCCTTGTATGAGCTGCAGATCAGTTAATCACAGAGCACTTTTCTGAACAGAATGAAGTGTCCTTTAAAGACTTCAAATTCTTTTAAAGGAATTCAAAGGGAGAGCATAGATGCTCTTCTCACTCTAAGCATGAGAAAGCATCTCAGTTAATTTCTGTTGCATAAATGAAGTCAAGCTCATGACAGACAAATGCACTGAGAGCCTCTTTACCCAAATCTCTCAGCACACAATCAGCCATCCTCTAGGCTGCACAGGATGGGAACATATGTTCTAACTGTATTTGGGGGAAATAACTCGTTCAGATCACAATATATACATTTTTGTTGCTAGATGTTATGTTCCAGTTAAAACTGTATTACCAAGAAGACCAAACCTTATTAAAGTAGCTTAAAAACAGCAAAAAAACCACCCCTAGAAACCTCCCAGCAATATTTGTTTAGCAAAACACCTGTGAAAAACATTTATTTTAGGAAGAGACAATATAAAGTTTCAAACAACTCTCTTAAATGAACAAGAAAAAAAATTCTAGCACACTCCTAAAAGTGTCCCCTTTGGTAAGAAATGCCACAGGCATGGCACCTTAAAAATACGTGAATGTAAACAGCATCAGCTATTTCTTCTAAAAATAAGGCTTGGAGGATAGGTATTTGCCAAAGTAATACCTCTGCCACCATTTAAACCATTTTGAACCATAATTACAGCAGAAGATATCTGACATTGTGTAAAATTATTAAGCATTAATATTATTTTGCAGCCAGGATTAGTGCTGCAGACTGTTGTTTGAGACAATAAAAAAAAGAGACAGACCTTTATCAGATACCTGGTCATAGAAGTCAAGATCCTACAACCATTCAAATATTTTAAACTACAGCAATAAACCATAAGAGGGTGTACCTTCTTAAGCTACTGGGATGTAATCCCAAGTAGAAAAGTACTCTGGACTATAGTACAAATTGGGTTAGACCCTTGATGCTCTGAAATGCAAAAATAAAAAGCATCACTATCTTATCATTTGCTAAGAAACATCTTTTAAAAGTACATTAAACTGTAACTTACGTATTTTCAAGTCTTATGTGCATATGAGTAGTAATAGTGGGGCTAGGTAAAGCACCCTTCCAGGAGAAGCAACCCTGGGCAAAACAGACAAAAGACATAGGAAAGCAGTTAATGGATTTTCTCCAACTCACATTTACAAACATCACTGGACTATGTATATAGAAATTTCTCACAGGCTTATAACTTGACTAAATTTGAGGGTTTTTCCACTGGTACAGCATGAGGTACACTACTAATAAAAAAATTGCCCCTTATTCATCAAAAGACATCAGGTGTCTACTCCACAACGCAAACACATTTCAGCTTTGCGAGAAAGTGTTCTAAATTTTTTCCTGTGTTTACTGTTGGAATAATACATTACAGCAGAAGAGGTTTTAGGTGTTTAAAAAATTACAAGCCACAAACCCTAACATTTCACTAATTTTCAATTACAAGCAGTATTCCTGTAAGTTCTATAACAGCCAAAAAACCCCTCCAGGTATATCAAGCATTCAAGGACCCAACATTTATAACAGGAATCAATTTACATAATTTTGGAATGCTTTTTATTTATTAAGTTATATTTCAAAATGTTGAGTTACATTTCAGATCTTTCCCCCAAACTACATTAGGTATATCAATAAATAACAAATATGGAAATCAGCATTACAATAATAAATTAAAATCAAGAACTTCAAGATTAATATTTAATGAGGTAAAATGTGATAATATACAAATAAGTGACTGGAATACTTTAATAATTGTGTATAGTGCACATATTTTCTTCATTATCAGATTTTTCTAGAAAGAACTTCTCTCTTTGTTCCAAGAGAGAAAACTAATCTTATTATATTATTTTTCAATTAAATCATATCTTAAAACCTTAAAACCTTTTGAATAATTACTTTGAAAAGTAATTATTGAAAAATGAACAGTCTACAGTACATGTACCCTGGAACTCTGTGATCAACATTGATCATATTTTTCGTTTCCAGAAATGTTTGTTCTCTGGTTCCAAATTTAACATGCTGGTCAAACTATCTCACTAATTCAATCCTTTTGAGCACAAGTTGAAAAAAACCCTACAAATATTTTCACTAAAACCAGAGAAGTTAAACATTGCAAGCTCAGGAATAGCTGAAGTACACAAGGCAGCATTTAAATACTTATTTTCTCATCAGAAAATTCATTCTTTAAATCTAAGTGATGATCATTATTTTGGGGGAGCAAGGAAAGGCTGGAAATGGTTTCTCTTGCAGCAGTTATCACTAACTGAACACGTCTTTCATTTCAAGTTACCGTAGGTACTGCAGCTAAAGACTGTAGAAAAAGCTCAAGCTCTGCTTTGAGATTGTTCACCAGAACACAGATTGCTCTGATATTAACTCCCAGGGAAAAATCCTGGCCTTGTGAACCCAGTGGTAAAACTGCCACTAGTGCAAGAAGGTGAGGAGTTGTCTCAGATGGTCCTTGAAGGACCTTTTGAAGCCTCTGCACCTCCTCCTCTTTGAAATGCACTTATCTTAAGCAACATCTTAAATCCATTCATCTCTTTGTGGGACTGAAATAGTTTAGCTGTTTCTGTCCAATTAATCCTCTTAACTATACATTTGTTAACAACCATTTGCATTTTTCCCTTCAGACTACACCGATGGCCCTATTAGAGTCTAGCACCCAAACACCACAGGATGACACTGCACATTTGTGACACACATTTGTCATTCAGAGTTCTTCGGTCATCAAAGCAGACCTTCCCTGCAAAAAACTCTTATATGGTCTCTTTCACTCTGTGATTCAGAGGAAAGCCCATCTGATGCAGGTTCTCTCACAATTCAAGTATCATCATATTTTTACCAGTCCCCTGAGGTGAGACATTGCCATCATCACAGTTTACCTTCCTGTACATTTGTACACCACAGGCAGCTTTCAGTACTTTCCATATTCCATTCTGCAGCAAGAAGCCACTCAGTTTCTGCAGGATTCAAAGACACCTGAAAAAGCAAGAACATCTCCATTAGTGAAAAGCTCCTTAAAAATTAAAGCCTTCCTGCAACGGTCCCAGCACTGAAGGATCTTGTATGGACCTTAGAAGTCAAGGAGACTGTACAGATAGTCCTTTTTGCCTTCAGATACTACAGCTGTCAACTCTACAGAGGGACATCCATTCCTGAGATAATGATTTCATATTTGCAACGATGTGCTTATGGTTTATTTATTTAATTCTATGTATGTGAAAAATGTATCTGAATTTTATGTCAAACTGCATCAAAACTTCATTTGAGGGGAAAAAATCCTAACATTCATCATGGAATAACAGAGTAAGCTAGAGTCAACATCTTAAAACAACTGGCTTGCAGGTTAATCACGATCTGAACATAGATTTTCTTACAAGTAGGAATAAGAAAGCTGTTCCAATTTTATTTACAGCTTTTAAGTATTCAGAAGCAGTCTCTACTGAAGAACAGTGGAGGGAGTTTTTTCCATTCTAACCAAGAGATTCACAAGGGATTTTTGAAGACATTTTTTAAAAACAAGTAAGAGTCAAGAGGTCACAGATACCAAGTTGCTCTCTTACTGCAAAAATGTTAATGCTACTGGTCTACAAGAACATAAAGAATTTCCTCATTGTACCACAAAGTCTTTCTATTTACTGTTACAGGATAATCAGCTACAGGGCAATCCAGTATTTTAGAGCAAAAGCACATGAAATTTTTAGCAGCCATTCTCTGGAGGGAAACTTCAAGGTGACTAGAACAGTGCTTTATATAAATAAAAATATGCTTATAATTAGAACAGAATTCTTATATGATAATTTTGCATTTCTTATTCATGTCAGCAAATTGCAGAAAAGGTATAGATACTTGAAAAGGCACAAAATTATAACTGATGTTATTTTAATTCTGTATTATAAAGGAACAGCATACATCATTCCGTTTAGAACCAAAAAGCAACACTACTGCCTCCTTAAAAGTCTGGGCAGCTTTGGCAAGCTACTCACTAGTAAGCAGATGAAAGCATGCACAGAGTTCTCAAGTTTTTCCTGACTTTCACAGCAGCACTTCAAGATTATCACACAAGATGCACCAAGTGACTTTATGCAAGAATTTGAGAAGTAAAGAGGACTCAGACAAAAGGGGGAAGAGCAAGCTCTCCTTCATGGACTGTCACATTAAAATCGGCCAGCTAGAGTTCTGAGTCATTCCTATAGGAGTTTGTGACTGTGACTCTGCTCTGGGTGCAGCCCGTGCTTTAGCTATGGAGCCCACCTGTGTAAGCATGCTCGGACAGCTGGAGACAGCTGCTTTCCCTCAGCTGATAACCAAACCTCTCAGTTCAGCCTCCTCCAAAAGAAACACAGAAAATGCAACCTACCCCTGGCATTGCCTGCACACGCAGGGAGAGAGGAGGTAGACCCTCCACAGAGTTCTAAGCCATTATCTTTATTTCACCAGAGTGAACTTACCTGGACCCTAGCCAGTCTCATCCTTGAGCCTACCACTGCACAACTGGCTCTGCCACTGCTTCATCAAAGCAGTCCCAGATCCACGTGGACCCCATCCTGTCTTCAGGTATTATTTGCATATTTGTAGGTTTGTGTACCTGGGACCTGGCACTGCTTATGCGGGCCCCCAACTAGGGGGAGAAAACAAATTAATTACGGGTTTTGGGGCTGTCAGCCTAGCCAGTCTAGCTTGCTTGCTTACTGCATTTGTGATTTTGATTTTTAAACCATAATGTTACTAAAATACACTTTATAAGCAGTATAAAGAAAACGATACAGGCCCTGATCAAGATGCGCTCAATTTCACTGTAGAAGGCTATGAACTGCCTTTTTAAACTGGACCCAATCTTCACAGATATTCACATGAAATCTCTTTGACTGCAGAAATGAGTAATAAGGTACAAGCCAGACCTCCTTATAAAATTCAGTATCAAGCAAGACATAAAGCATTTATCAGAAAACATAAACAAAAATTTCATTAAGTGCGTAGTTAATCAGAAGACCTGCAAAAGGACTTGCAGGTCCAAAAGCTTATCTATTTTCTTTCCTCCCAGTTATACCAGTCAATCAAATAGGCCAACCTGCTTTTCCCTACAGATTTTCCCCTGCAGAAACTTGGACTTATTTTTTCCAACAATATGCTGCTCATTCCCCTTACATATAAACCTTTGTAGTTTGTGCAGATCATGTAGATTAGACTCTACATTGTCACATTGAGGAGAAAATTAAATTTTCAGTGAACTTGCAATAAGAGCCAGTCCTGAAGACATGGGATACTACCTTGACTCTTAGCTGAGGAAGAAGGTTTTTCCTAATCAGGTCTGTGGATCATAACTAGCCAGATCAAGCAGAGACAGAAATGAAGGATAGTGGGCGGGAAAATGGACCTTAAGATAGAGGTTTAAGCAAGAATGCTTACACTGGAAGTTGTGTGTGATCCTACACAAAGATTAGAAGGTGGAAACTCGTCTAATTCACTGCAAGGATGAAAAAGTGGACAGAAGAACAGTATTGTCTGTTTAGGCTACTTCTCTTTCTTGCCTTGGGCTTGCTTTACATACTCACAATTTTTTTAAAAGTGTATATAGTGAAGCCTTTGAAATCAAGCATATAAAATGCTTCAGTTTAGCTGCAAACTTTCTGATGCATCAGGCATTATCACCCTAAGTGTAGGACAGAACTCTCAGGCTGTGAAGGGAATACTTTTGCTCTCACTGTTTTGCTGTGTCCATCCTGCAGCTTCACTTGGTCTTTAGAACTACTGAATTAAAATCTACTTAGTAACAGTGGGAAGATTATTTCTACCAGCCACTGTTCAGTCCAGGTCTTCAGTAAGGTGTTACTGGCAAGGCTGCAAAACACGAGAATACGAGCTGAGGTATCAGGATCAGTTCCCTCAACACCATTCTTATATAAAGAGTGGGCAATAAAACACATCAAACTTACAAGCAATACTTGAAAAGAAAAAAGTCTTAAGAAAATTATCTCATAAAAATAGTTATTTGTCTCCCCACTCAGTTTCACCCACTTCAACCATCATTACTCTGAACTGCAGAACTTTGCAACAAAGCAAATACTTGAGTGAAGAAGAGTGGGGGGCTTATTTATTTATGCTTTTTTTTTTACAGGAAGCTCCTGGAATGAAGACCAGTCATTTCAATCTAACAAAGAACTTGTGAGTAAATAGTTACTGGAAGATTTTTCAGGATTTATGGAAGCAACAGCTCTCTACAAGAGTCAGATTAGAAGGAAGAGGAGACCATCCACAGTGCAGCAGCAGGAAAACATAACTGGAGTCCCTGTCACTCTAGCCTAATATTTAAATCTGCTATTTTGCAATCAAAAATCGATGACTGCAGTTATAAGTGCTGTCCTGGAGTTGCCCATAAAATTAATCACGTGCATAAGTAGTCCCACATGGTTCAGTGGGTCTCATTACATACATGTTAGCAGGGGTCTTAGGTCAAGATACTGCATTCCTTAAACCAGGCAGATTCGAACTGAAGTGATTAGGAGCACTTCATTTGCCAAATAGAAAGAATTCTACAGATATTTGTTTGAAGTGTGATACAAATTTACTTTAGCTATAGTTCCACCTTTCTCTAACGTTTGCAGGAAAAAGTTGAGTGAAGAGGTATTACTGACCAAAGCAAATTTCAGACCCATATTCACCAGTATTTGCATCAGAAGTTTGTGCCTGCAGTACTACCACATACCTGTATCATCTGACTAAAGCTTAGCACAACAACTACTTAAATTTCTGCCTCTCACAGACATTTACTGATTCCCAAGAGCATGTGAGATTTTTGTTAACTTTTATACATACAAAGAAATTGTTGCCTTTTTGGAACTGAAAGGTGGACTACATTCAGTGTCAGGTAAATAATTTGGTTTGATCAGTGAGCAAGTGCTACAACAGTGAAATGCAGTAAATTAAGCAGATATCCTGCTAAATCAGCAGCACAGGATTGAACCCTTGGTGTTACTCACTACAAATGGATCTATTGGATTATGGGTCATTAGTTCAATCACTTCTAGCAAGTACAACCAAATTGGAATGTTATTAAACATTTATCTTCGGGGGGGGGGGGGGGGGGGNTTACGAGTGAAGATAAGGATATCCTAGAGACTCCATTAGCACTGCCTATTTCAGCATGCATTCCAGTCATAAGCACCTTTCATTCATAAAAATATCTCTGGAACCCAAAGCATCCTACAGATGTCTGCCTTTACATGCTGGTGACTGCACGCTGGTACCCTCCAGACGCTGACCAGTTATTTTCAGTACACATCTTTTGACAACCTCTTGCTGCTTTCCTACTCCATGCTGTCAAGACAGCAGGGGCAAACCTTTTTTAAAAAACACAAACTAAAAGCTGGATTTCCCAATATTCAGTCAATCCTAAGGACACTGAGACATTGAGCTTGCTTCTGCAAGCAGGCCGTTCAGTATTTTTTGAAAACCTGAAAAATAGTTACATATCTAAATTTCTTTCTCCGAAGGGTTTATTTTAACTCTTAGCCCGGGTCTCCATGTCTGACCCCTGTCTCCTTCGGACCCCCACAGTGGCTAGAGCAGGAAGGCACAAGGCAAAGAACTGGGCCTGCCTGTGAGTCCCTCGGATGACTTAGGAAAAACCAAGACAAAGAAATTCTCCCAGATCTTTTGCAGGTCTTAATCGCAGGTCTTGAAAAGGCACTCCAATCTGTAACACAATGGCACCAACAAAAGTGGCAGAAAGAAATCTCCCTTTACAAGAATCGTTTGTCAGGACAAGGACAGAGAGAGAACTTTAGAAGAGAAACTGGAACAATTTACCACATTGGCTGTAGAGAGAAATGGTTCTTTCTGATGCAGCTGAAGTCATCACCTACTTGCTAAGAAAAAAGGGCAGATACACAAAAGCAGTCTCCTTTCCCTGTGAGGTCAGTTAGGGTTCTTTGAAAGTTTTACCTGGGCCCCTCACGTGCCATTAAAAAGTAAGGAATTAACTAAGCAGGAGGAGAGTTTTCACCACCCTGGTCTATTGTTTCAGCCCCTGAAGACACTAACATTTGTCACTGCTACAGGTTACTCTCCTCCATATTTGTGGTTTCCACACAAGAAATCCAAATAATGTAAATTTTTATTTAAAGGTCAAATTTCAGAAGAAAATAATCACATGAGAAAGGATGGGTTGGGAGAGTTTTTGTTGAAGGTACTGAACAAGAATGCAATCAAAGGCAGAGTGGAGTTAGCTACCCTTGCCTTACCCTGATTCTGGTCGTTTCCTCATTCCCTTGAAAGAGGGCCTTATCCTGATTTTAAAAGCTGGGTTTAACACTATGAAAGAAGTAAGTAGCTTAACTATAATCTCAAATTCTTTGCATTGATGGGTAAGAACTGGAAAGCTGGGCAATAGAAATTGAGACTCTTTTTGTTTTGATTAAAACAACAAATCTCATTCTACCATAACTGATACATGACTTACAACATCAATAATTGCTTTTGTTACAAAACAATGGTGATGAGGTTAAACCAACACTCAAGGCTGCGCCAAGTATCAAGAGCCAAACTTGGCCCTGATCCTTATAGAAGGACCAATAATCTGAAAAAGCCTTGTTTCCTGAGAGTGGATCTCAGGCCTTTTCATATCACTTTCAGTGGATCAAGACTCAGGCAAGCTAGATTGTTATTCCATTTGAAAGTCTCAGCCCAGTTTTTAAATAGTTACAGAAATACAAAAACTGCATCTTAGCCAACCTTGTGATATGAGGGATAGCTAGCAGACAAAGAGAACAAACCAAAACACATTTCTCCAGCATCAACTCTTGAAATTCCCCAAAAGGCAGCAGATTTCACTGCTGAAAAGTGCATTTTTATGGAAGGGTGTTGGCTCTGTTATCAACTGCCATGCCCTTACTAGCTCTTAAAAGTAGAACAAATGTTAGGAAAGGTTTTATGACTGAATGGGGAAAGGCAGGAGACAGACTATTAAAAAAAGGCATGGGAAGGAGTTAGCACAGAGCCAAAATAATCTTGCAGCTGCATTACATTATCCCAGTGGGAAGTTGCCAGGCTGGCAGCAAAGTTAAACTCTGCATTCATGAAAGGGAAGCACTGATACCACCAGCTCCAACTTGCATTAAATGAGCTTCCCACACCTCAGTGCCAACCCAGCTCAGTCCGGCTCTGCAACAGTTTTGCTGTTTCAGCCCTGGGCCCGTTTTACACATAGGCTGCCAGTCAATCTGAACAAGCTATACATCCAAACATGCTATACCTCTATGTAATGATTTACAATTAAGCTTCTTTCAGACCATCACAGTAAATAGTGAGGATTGTTCTATGTAAGCAACAGCTAGCAGATAGGTACTTCTCTGCAATCTGCTTCCCGCCCAAACAGAGTCTGAATATGACTTAAAGTCTATATCCCAGACAAACTCCCATGTTATTCACACTAATTATTCTACAGTACCACAAATGTACACAATACTTTTAAAATTACAAAATAGAGAAATTTTCTTTTCAAGCTGGGAGAGTTTCCCATATCTCAGGGTAACAGCTTTGGAAAGGGAATTTATAGAAGAAACTGGGGTGAGAAAAAACATCTTGGAAAAGTTTCATAAAGTAAAGCAGATCAAGAAGCAGTACAATGGATAAATATCAAAAGGATAGGCTATACTTAGGGTAAGAAATGGCAAAAAGCCTGGAACCTTTTCATGTCCTTGTCAGCATAAGAGAGACTCAGGGTGCCAGCTGAATATTTTCTTTCATCTGAAACTGTACCACCATGGCCACCCCCCAGACTTTTCAACACTGTCCAAAACCTACTGTTTCCAGAGACTGACAGAATTTGTTGAGACCTTCCCTGCTGATGGAAAAAGGGAATGCATGATGCAAACAGCAGTGTGGAACCACAGAAACATAACCAACATATTTCTTCATTCTTTCACAGGGACACAGGCTATGGAGTTGGTTTAAAGTTGCACAGCTCCTTCAGGTTACACAAGCTCTCAAGGAGGAACAGATGTTAGAATAATAGAAATTTCTATGCCATTTAATTCAAAGCACTTTAAAAAAATCCCAAGATTATGTTTTTAAACATCCCTTTAAAAACACCACCATCCCAAGCCCAGAAAAGGACAGCTCTGAGGCCACATACAGGAGCTAACTTTTATTACTTGCAGTTATGAGAACTATTTCTAATAATTCAGATATTAAATACAATTCATAGTACGTTGTGGCTCTGAAACTCTTTTGGTCATCTTCACAGGAAACTGTACAGTCTTTGGAGAGAGCTGACCAGAAGAAAAGGGTATGCACCATTTATGTGAGTGGGAAGAAAGATTCAACTCCTCTTCCTCCACAGTGTATCTTCCCACAATCATATAACACTATCATACAGCTGCAGAGTTTTATCTGCCACCAGAACAATAATATTTAGTACTATCAGAATGTAAAGAACAATACAAAATCCAGTTCATGCAGTCTAAATACATGGTTAGTATTCCAATGGGGAACAAAGTCCAAAGAAAAGGATGCATCTTTAAAATTCCTCACATTGACCCCCAGGCCTCAGCTGAGCACAGTTCTTGGTGTTTCTGATCTTTGAACAGTCCAGTAAATAGGCCAGAGTTAACTCATCAGTGCTGGTGAGTGAGTTAGTCAGTCTTTGGTTATAGTTTTGCACTGTCTCCAAACTCAAGTAGGCATTGCATCACACTGGCTTACATTAAATAGTTTTTCCACAGGTATTTCAATATAAAAAGAGGGCATTCTTTATTAACAGATTATTCCAGAGCAGGGTTCCATGAAAGTGGGACCATACTGAAAATGTAGAAGACATGGAGTCCTTCATCTGTAGTGAAGGAAACACATAGAGACACTTTAGCGTAGATTTCCATAATATATTGGGTCTACTGCCTTTTATGGGGCAAATGCAAATACATTGCTTTATCTTCACCCTCTCTTCCAACAGAAAATCCCCACAAAGATGCAGAACTACTTAGGCAAATGATTTGAAGATATTTCTTAAGAACCACTAGGGAATATTTATTCACAGACAAAGAAGGTTCCCAGTTTTTTTGCTTTTATCTTCATATTTCCCTCAACAACTTTAGCGTCTACAACAGAAATTAGTATCTTCTTTTGCTAGGTTCCATGTGGAAGCACAGATTCCCTCTCAAAAGGAACCAGCCACAACACAGTAGTGCTAGGGGGAGAATTTTTTTTAAAATTACATCTGTATTTGTAGAGATCTATAAATGAAGAGATCACTCCGCTGATACACTGTAGGTCAACTCTTCCTTTCTTTAGTGTTCACTTTTCAGCAACTGAAGTCACAAGGCATGAAGTCAATAGATATTTAAGCTATTTAAATAGCACCAAGGATAAAGGTCATGCCTCTGATGTGATTTATCTTCACAGGAACCCTACCAAATCTTGGAAACCACGACCTTGGAGATAGGAGATTCTGGAGGCTGTATAGATAAGGGGCTGGTGTATTCAAACTACAGATAGCTTTTTCCAGAGTCTATTTAAATAGCTTAGAGCAAGGTCTTAGGTAAAAACAAACAAGCAAAAAAACCCCAAAACCTTCCAACAATGTGATATACTCTGGCAAATGCCCATGAAGTTGTAGAGAATTGCTCTCACCTGTACTAGCTGAGAGGCTGCTGTTTTCCCAAGTATTACACAGCAAAGGAAATCAGCAGTCACGTCTTCCAGTAACTGCTGCTTCACCACAGCTACAAGCTAGCCCAGCAAAACAAGCAAAAGAAAAGGTACAAAATAATAGTAAGAGTAGTAGTAATAATAAAAATTGTCCAACAAAGTAGCAAACCGAATCACTCAGAGGTCAGTCAAACATAAGAACAGATGCCAGTGAGAAAAGGGAAAAGGGAAAGCCTGGAGCTCCCCATAAATATCTCAGGACACCAGTTCCTAAAAAAATAGGCAACTCCAGCACCACAACTACACAGCATCACGTAAATGTGTCAGCAGATAATTTGGTAAATATTTTTAAAAGGTAGTGAAACCAGATAGACAGAGAGGAAAGTCAATATCTCCCTGAACTTCTGTGCATATTACTGTAAACATGTGAAAAAACTGCTCACATGACTTTTTAAAATTTGACCAGTCCTGTGAATTCAACTACAAAACATCTCCATTTTTGTTTCAAATTTACTCTATGAAACAGAACTCCAGCTTGTGTAACAGACAGCAACAGCACAATTAAAAAATTCCACCTGAGGCCAATTCTGTTCAGCAACCAGAGAGGAAGAGTACTAATTAAAACCATGTTCTCTAAAATCAGAAGTGGTTAGCTGCACATAGCAAAGAGAACATAGTATCTGTCACAGGCAACTGACCTCAAAACAGGGGAGGGAGCAGGGGAGGTGAATGTAGCTACAACAAAACACACAGTCTGAAGGAAAAAGTGATTTAAGAGCTACTAGAATCACCAGTATTTGTGTTTGGGTGGAAAGAACAGCAGATGTGGAGCTAAAGTAGATACTAAGGGCACATTTATGCAATCCTGGCAGAGATAAACCTGATGATATAATTGGGAGTTCTGCCTATTTTCTTTGAGATCAGTGTCTCAGTAATTTATTGAGCTCTCTTAACCAGTAAGTCCTGATAGGAAGGATTTCAGATTAATTAACTAAAGGTTTAAACCCACAAAGGGGCATTCTGCATCTCAGAGACCACCTCACACCCATGCAGGACAGGAGGTATCTTTTGAGAACAAACATGGAGGCCATTGTTGACCAATTTTGAAATTTTTCCCGCATTGCCCAAATCTCTATAGACTGCAGCAAGTACTGGTTTTGCTTCTATGGCAGTCAGAAAGCTCTTGAATCATTAACGTGGGAATAACAGCATTGCTGTTATTCCCAGACATTTCTTTCTTCACTTTTCAATGTTTTCTCCATGCTATCTGTCATTACCTTTTTCTCTCATTTTCCTTTTCATTAACAATTATTATTCAAGGGAGGAAATGCAGCACAGACTGAGAATTCATTCAGCATGAATGGACAGAGACATTTGGTCTAGCAACTTCAGCAGAGGATCAGGAGCCAGGCTGTTTACAAGACCCTGACAGTCTCCCTCTTGGTCTTTGTGCAAGTCATTTAAGGTCAAGTATTTTTTCTTTCACACAGACAGAAGTTCAGTAGGAGGTCAATTCCTCTGAATAAAAGAAAGGGTTAACTACACTAACGCTGATGGTCCTACCTGTAGCTACACTGTCCTTGCCTGAAGAGCAGATATTTCCTCTAGGTTTATCCTCGCCACAGTTACAACACAGGAGATCATGAGCTCATATATTTTGTGATCACATCAATGCATAGCAGGCAGCAGGGAAAAGCTGTGTGCACTACATCAGCTGGTCAAGGCATAATTTGACTTGGATGAGAGCCTTCTCCCAGCTCTCTATGACTGAAAGGACGTGGGTTTTCTTCCTGATCTGCTCTAGCTGCAAACTTTTTTGTTTGCAAACATCACACAAACCAGTCCGCAGCAATAACTAGTGTTGACTGGTTCACCACAGTCATCCACTGAAGACAACTTACTGTGGTTGACATCCAAGTCACATTTCTTCTCCTTCAGTCTTAGGATGTTGGGAGTAAGAAGGAACTCCCACAGAAAGGGGCTCTGCAGTCAACAACATGTGTGGACTCCAGGTACACTTCCCCAGTGAGGATCCCAGCTTTCCCATCAGATTGCTATATCTTCTCTGCACACACATATGACAAACAAAACAGCAATGCTGCTTTCAGCCTGCTTTAGTTCTCCAACTGTATGGAACAATTTTCACTTGTTTAACACTATAGTTGGAAAAAAGACAGTAGTTCACTTTAGCATTAATGTGTTTGTGTTTCTTTTTACCATACAGAAGGGCAGAACCAGATAAAATAGATCCTTCTCAGGAAATGAGCCAGTTAAAAATAAGTCATGTGAAATTTAGCCTAATTCATGTGGCACAATTTGTTAGGTGCATGGACCTGTAACTTATTTCTCCCTCATTTTTCTTCTAGGAAACAGGAACACTGATGCTGAATTCAGAGAGCCTCAAAGTCAGGACTCAGGACTCAAAGTCAGGAAACTCTCTGGGAGTTTCAGATTAACACAGGATAAAGAGGTTAAGTAGGACTTTGATTCTCTGCTGCATTCCTCTGACATACCATGGATACCTGAGAGAACAACAAGGTAGCATCAATTCTGTGAAAGGTGCAAGATTGTCCACCAGTTCCTAATGTTTACATGCAAGCTGGTACATTTTCAAACTAATAAGGGTGAAGGAATTTACTTTGTAAGGTGAATAGATCAAGTATGGATTAGACTGAATTAGCAAGATTTTTGCCTCCTATTCCCCTTCTCCCCCAAAAACAGATATTATCTTGAGAGTCATTGCTGCACCTTTCTTCCAGGTTAAGGGAAAAAACAAACAACATCCCATCTTTCAAATCTTCACCAACAGTCAGGTTTCCTTGCCAAATTTTCATTACAAGAACTGTGAGCAAACTGAGGGTTCTCCAGGTGCCTTACACCTTCCACTGACTATTTCAAAACAGGGCAAACTGCAGCACTACCACAAAAAAACCAAACAAAAACCCACAGATTAGCACCTACATGTCCATCCTCCCTCCTTTATTCCTCTTCCATGTTCTCACTCTGATACTGCCTTGTCAATATATGCCAGCAAAAGCATTTATTTGAATGGATTTGAGCTTAAAACTAACCAAGTAAAAATGTAAAGCAAACCTCAAGTAAACCTCAGTGTAATTCACTAAAAAGCCATACATACCTTTTGGCTGGGCAAAGGATGCAGTATTTTAGTGTCAGCTGCAAGATATTAATGAAAATAACTCTCAAAGAGTTATAGTGGAACCCTCTGAATTAAACTGCTACATATCCAAAGCTTTATTGAGAACTGAAATACAGGGACTTTTGAAAACATGCTATTTTTCTCCCTTCTGAAAAAGTAAGCAGAATCACACATCTTCCTGGACAAAGTCAGAGCCCCACTGAACATCATCCTTACTACTACTGGAGAGGAGGAAGTTCAGGTACAAGTTCAGAGGGCATTGGCTATTTGGCATTCACTCGCACACAGGCATTAAGCAGAATGTGATTTATTTTATTTTAAAAGCTGAATGAACTGCCATGAAGAAAGGCACCATTACTGTGTGCTAAAAATATCCAAGCACAGGGGGAGCACAGAGGAGTTGGTGCACTGTAAATTCATATTCCAACATATTGCACACTAACTTTCCTGTACAGACAAGCCCTTAGACTAATAGGCACCTGGGAGTCTTCAAGTCTGAGTGCCCAATAAATAAAAAGGCTATTTTATTTTTTTTTTTCACTAGTGCTCTGGAACCAAGCTCTGATGTCCCTACTCAGACAATGCTTCCATTGAAATCAGGTCTTGGTCTATTATTAAATACTATTCCTTTTTCAGCTGCAAGCTTTCCAGGTTAGAGGATAGGGATTTCATATCAAGTCAAATCATTAATCTCTGTCCAAAGGGAATGGTGCAGGCATTTATTTTGATTTTATATAGGTACCTTAATACTGCTGGAGTCAACAGACTTGTGCTGATGCCTACTGAAGTAACCCCCTGCATATCCACCAATTTCCAACTCAGATAAACAGAGAAAAAAAAGCAAAACAAACAAAAAATATTTCAAAGTTAATCTTTTAAAAACTGTTCCAGACTTAGATTTGTTTTGGACAAAGTCAAGGACTATGTTTGAAAATCATTAACACAGCTTTCAGTTCTACTTTCCCAAGCTGTAAGAACACAGTGAACACTCAGAGCAGAAAATGGTGTGTTTGAAGGCTCCACTGCACTGAGTTCAAAGTACCTTGAGGCTCAGTTGTGTGAGCTGCTCCCCCCAACCACAGCAATCTCCCATACTGACAGGCAAGCTTGAGTAGAGCCCACTGAACTCAGTGAAACAGCTAGACAAGAAGTTAACTCACTGTCAAAAGTTCACAACCTGATTGATCAATTTCCCAATCCCAGTGAGCAGTCCTGTTTCAGCAAACCTGGCTACCTATAGCCAGGCTCTACCTGGAATTATCTGCAATTCTGTGCAGCTGCAGGGAAATGACTGCAGAGGTGAGGCTTAGGCTAACAAAGCAGACCTGCCCAGCATTTGAGTGTTAGCTCTAGCTGCAAGAACCTGCTCAGATTCTGACACAAGAACTCCTTAAGGTACCCAGCCAGCACACAAAGGAAACAATCACATCCATGGTATTTTAACTTCCTGCTATACTTTCTGCTTTATTAGAATGATGGGTCAATGACAAACATTTTCCTTCTAGGCAGTTCACTCATTTATAGTGGTGTTCATGGTAAGTTTGACGGCTTTATCTTTTCTCAGCTACTTACAGCTGTGACTCCTTTACTTTAAAGTCAGCTTGGATTTGGTTGGAATGAGGTGCAGACCTCAGTGACTCAGGCTTAGCATGTCACCTGCATTTGTTATCTTGCAGTAGACAATTTAATCAATTACAGTTTTTTGTCTAGGCACCAGAACAAGACAAGAACGCTGATCAGCATTTCACTTGGTTGTTTCTTCACTGCTAGCAGGCCATTTAACATCTGATAGACCATATAAAAAGGTCTTCCCAGGGGCTTAGAGTGTTTGGGCTGTTCTTTTTATAGTGCAGAAGGTCATTAATGAGCAAGCAAAAGCAGCGTGGAAATAGCTAGACCAGTCTTGTTTAGTTAATAAGAAACTGTCATTCTGCTTCAGTACTTTCTCATTAAGCCTAGCAGTGTTCACGTCTAAGGAGACTGATGGTACAAATCTATTTTAATGCTCAATTTAATTCCTCAATACTTGAATCAAAGAAGGATTAGCCCTCCTTTTTTCCCCTTGATTTTATCTGTTTAGCAATTTCTGAGAAAAAAAAACCATTATTTTCTTTTACAAATGCAGCTCAAAAGCTGAAATTCATATTTTTTAAAAGAGCTAGATGGACTTTGACTCTTCTGAAACAGAAGAACAGTCACCACAAAACAAATTTTGTCCTATAAGTCTATAAAGATAGATATCATATCATCCCATGCACATTTTCATGGAGTGGAGTCTTGAAATAGCTTAGTTGTTGGGTTTAAGTGTCACACATAAATTAAATTCTCCATTGTTCAAATAGGATCAAGGAACAGATACCATCTATAACTGAGTAAGAAGGGTTTGTCATACAATGTTAATGAAATCAGAAAGCCACTTCTTGCTAAGAACAAGAAAAGCTTTATTAACTCCTTAACTACTCTCCTATGCCCCAATTAGTTTTGGTGTTCTGACTAGAATCTTAACTGCATTCACCTGCCTTTGCTCTTACCTTCTGCAGAGGACCTGCTGTTCAGAGCTTTTGTTGCCAGATCCATTTTCTCTTAAGCAGCTTTTACTGCTGTGATAACTATTCCAAGGAGCTGACTTAGTAGAAGCTCAGCATCACCCAGATGCCAAGGAAATGCTGCTCAAATGCTGAAAGTTATGCAACAGTGATCTTCATGTGACACTGAGGTTCCCCTCAGTCTTGTCATAGAGCTCAGTTAAGTGAAGAAGTGGGGTAAATGTAACATCCTTGCTGTCCAGTTGCTGATGCTTGGTCACTGCAGGCTCAGTCTCTTCCTACCATCACCTCAGATCAGGCACAGAAAGCCATGCTGGCACCGATGCAGCATTTGGTAACTTAGGCCTAGCTTCACACATATGGAAGCCCAAGAGAAAAGGGAAAGAACAGATTAAAGAGAAGTGGAAACTTATGGAAAACACTCATATGTTCTCTTTTGTACTTTACATGCACAAAACTTTCATGTGTGTATCAGGCCAGAACTGCTAACACTGAGCAAGGCGAGTTCTCTCCTGCTGTTTTGAACACTAAAGAAAACAGTCCAGTGCATTAGTGAGGGAGTTTCACTCTCTTATCTGTTATTCTTCAGCATTTGTTAGCTAAAGCTCTTAACTCTCCTGGCTACCCATTGCTCACACCAGGGAAGTTCCTAAAGCACACCTTTTCACACAGCATGGGTTTCATCTCATAGTTGATTTCTCTTTTCTGAACTCCACACATACAGAATTTCTTGTTAGTAAGCCTGTAACGACTGTACATCCCAGCTCTGAAAACTCCCTCCAGGGCTGTTTCCACAGAACTCATTTTTATGTTAGTTTCTTTTCCTTTTCTTCTCCTTACAACAACCTTCCAAGAAGTCCCTAGATCTTTCAAGGTGAAATACTACTTCCTGCAGTGCAGATACTGTGGTAAGGACCTGGAGTTGCTGAAGACTTGAAATCTCAAAGCATGAAGGTCATACAAAGGTGAAAAGCATTTGAGAGACTGAAAAAGAGGTGAGAAAGATAAGGTGCATCCCAACACACCAAAAATATTGCAGGATCCCAGTAATGTAAATAAACAGTTATTATAGGCCATACTGTTTTTTGTGGGATGCTTTAAAAACCCACTGATGTGAGATAACTTTAGAGAAATCTCCCATTATTGTAATTACAGGAGTGTTTCCCATTATTCACTGTCACAGCTACAGTGCAAGACAACTACAGATTTTTTCCCTCCCAACTACACATTTGCCAGACGAGCCCTGGTAATTTTCTCAGTACTAGTACTCTTGAAGGTAGTGCAGCTTCCAGGGAGAAGAAAAAGAAAGATTTAGGCTAGTGTTGGAATCATACCTAGCATTATCACAATCTACTCTGCACTATGTCAAGGCACAGTGGTGACAGCATGAGACTACAGAAGCAGCAGCATGGCTGGTAGAACTGACAGTAACTACCAAAAAAAGACTTGAACTGCATTTTTTCTAGTGAGGAAGATGGGGGCAGCAAGGCAGCAGAAGTACATAGCCCCTAAGAACAATAAGATTTAAACATCCAGAGCAGCAAGCATACATGCTTTTATTGTTCTTGATACTTTCTGAAGCTGGTCAGCTCTGTGAAAAAGTAATTTACATACTTACTACAATATGAAATGCTAAGAAATAAAATGTAAAATATTAGTGAGAATTCAGGCAAGGCTTAAGAGCTTCTGAAGGATCAAACAAATGTGAAAAATAAAACATTGTCTCAGGAAGTTTCCTTTTTGTGTTGTGGTTGTCATTGGAAAAAAATACTCATCTTTAAGGGTCTTCTCTCCATTTTTATTACATAGCCTGCATAATATAGGTTTGGCTTTTCTTAGCATATATTGTTGATTCTGGATACCTGAAATTGTTCTCCTGAAATAAGAATGTAAAGAAGGAACTCTGTTTAGCAATATCTAGTTTCCTTGCTCTTGCCTCTGCACTTTAACCTTTAGTGACAATCATAAGATATGTCAGCAAAATGCTGTTTTTCATGCTGCCATCACTGCTTCTTTCTTGCTGTCTCATCAGGGCTGGCCTTAGGTTGTACAGGGCTCTATGTGCCAGTATCACACACAAGCTGATACCTGACTCCTTCCTCAATTATCACTGAGTCAATAAAATCAGCCAGCATGGAGGAACTATGCAGGCGTTGCCTTTTTTCTGGAGACAAAGATACTGGAGTTTTTCTCCCTCAGGCAAGAAATAAGAAGTGTGAGATGTGATTTGTGATGAAATTCAGAACCATGCTAAACTTGCCTGGTTTCAGATTTCATTACCCCCACAGTAGAAAGGTTTGGCAAAGTAAGAAATTCTGCCAATTAAGAACACACAACATCAAGAATTCAGGAAGCTTCCAGCATGCAGCAAGATGATAAGTTTCAGCTTCAGTCAAGCCTTCTGTTGAGATTTGTTCAGGCTTTGAATTCTTAGAGCGTTTTGCATATGGACCACGAAGCTGTCGTGCAACTACACACACCCCAACAAAAGTAAATAGACCCATTTCAGCTTTGCAAATAGTCACGGGCAACAGAACAGCTGGGAATGCTGTGCTCCTTCTTTGGCTTGAAATAGTCTTATGCCAAAAAGGACTGGTGCACACTCTCAGAAGGAAGCTCAGAGCAGGATGATAGCAACTGCTCCACCTAAGGATGAGCCACTTTCAACACTGCTAACAATATTGTACATCTCAACAGCAACTGACAGCTTAAGGAAGAACAGTTCCTGTTTTTATGTTGAATTTGAACCCCACCACATTTGACATCAGGTCCAAGACTCATAACAATGTATTTGGAATTCATGTCTTTTTTTCTCTGCCCTTTCCTGACCAACATCCCATGGCACATGAGATCACCCCCACAGTGTAAGTTCTTTTGAGACAAGCCCTGCACATACCTTAGGTAAGTTATTAAAGTCTATACATTGCAGGAAGTGTAAAAACAGCTGAGGCATGGATCTGGGCCTTTAATGTTGGGTGATCCTTGTGCAAATTTGTCCAGATATTGCGGGGAGGGGGGTTTTAGAAAGTGAAGATCCTTCTCTATAAGAATTCTCCTTTAAAATCCATGTGGTTTTTTTACAGTCACACACTTCAGCGTTGCGCCCTGCCACCAAGTTGTACCATGTATGCAGCTTTCCACACATCCCTGAAACAATGGCTCTCTCTGCTGGTGCCTTAACATCCTGTACCACAGGCCAGCTCTGCAGGGAAAAGCACTGAATACCCCCAAGCAGAATGGCTTCCTTTTCTCAGGGAAAATCCTGCTCCTTCCTCTCCAGGACTGAAGTTCATTCTTTTAATATAGGTTTCTCAAGTAGTGCCCTTAAAATATATATTCAGAAAACAATCTTCTACTGCTAAAGAATTGCTTATTTCTACAGTTTACTCTGTTGTACTTTCAGCTAAACCTAGCAAGAAAACTGGGGCTTTGTCAGGTAGAGACACAGACTGCTGATTATAGATCCCTTTGCCTTTTTTATTATTAATTTACCCAATAGCTGAGGTCTGATAATTGAAATCACAAGTGTTGATCCAGCAACTTCAGTCTGGCTCATAGAACACATGCAAACTTGGATTTTAAATTAAAAAAAAAACCAAAAAACAACACAATCTCTTTACTATTGCTGTCTCATATGAGACTTCCGGAGACTTTATCACATCATTTAAAGGCTCTATCCTGGTTCAAAGATTTGGAAGTACATCTGAACCTCAAATCTTCAATTCTAAAATATTACCCAAAAACACCAAAAAGAAGGGAAATCCTATCATTCCCATGGCCATACTATTGTCACTTTTGCCTCCAGTAAATCTTTAATCTTACACCTTATTTAATCATTATTAAGATGTATTAAATAATTCTTTTAACTATCCTATACATTGAAGAAAATGAAATTTGATGCGACCATCAAAAATCCGTAACTGAAGCTAAAAGAGACTGCAACATAAAGTTCCAAATTTCTTTTGGGGTGAGAAAGTTAAACATAATCACCTTTTTTTTTCCCCCCAGCATCAAATTTAGGACTAGACTTATTCTCTCATCTTATGGTTTGGCTACTTATTTACTGAGACCAATGGCACTGAACTACAGCTGCAGCACAGATGATCAGCAAAGAAAATTATTCTGCACAAATCTGAGTCTGGCCTAACATGATCAAGAGTTGATCTTCACTTCTACAGATTCAGACAAGCAAATGGACAGAAAATCTGAATGCAGTATTGCACAAGTGGAAGCCTGCTTAGACCATACAACAGACTTTACTAAAAAGATTAAAATTTACATAGAGACAGAAAGTTTTTATACTTCACTTTCATTTCTGCAAACAAGACTCGGGTTCCTACCGCATTTGTTTCTGTTCTGGTGAGGCACCTTAGCTATTATCACAGTGCCTTACTACAGTAAAGCATGTGAATGGAAATTCTCAGCAATGGTACCTCAACAGATGCGTCTGAGGGCCATATCCCCAGAGACAAGGGACAGGTATTGCCTCCTATTTCTACAGTCAGAGACAGATCTCCTGTCAAGAGTGCTCAGATTAAAACACTTGACTGCGACAGCATCTAATTGCTTTATAGGGCATTTTGAGAAGACTTCTTAAAACTAGGACTGAAAAAATAAAAGAGCAATGTACCATAGAGTCATAGAATTGTTTAGGTGAAAAAGAACATTAAGATCATTTTGCAGTCATCAACCTAACACTAGCAAGTCCCCCAGCAAACCATGTCCCTAAGAGCCAAATCTACATGCCCTAAGAGTGCTAACACTTTGTACAAAATTCTTACATTCAGGCCCACACCTCTCAGAATCAACTGCCTGCTCTAAACCAATTTACCTTAAGACCAGAATCATGGAATAGCTTGGACTGGGAGGAACCTTAAAAATCATGTAGTTTCAACCCCCCTGCCATGGACAGGGACACTTTCTATAGGATTACTTAGGGTACCATCCAACCTGGCCTTGAACAGTTCCATGGATGGGGCATCCACAACTTCTCTGGGCAACTTGTTTCAGTGTTTTACCTCCCTTACAGCAGAGAATTTCTTCCCAATATCAAATCTAAACCTACCCTCTTTCAGTTTAAAGCTGTTCCCCCTTATCCTACCACTACATGCCCTGTAAAAAGTCCCTTTCCAGCTCTCTTGTAGGCCCCTTGAGGTACTGGAAGGGTGCTTAAAGGTCCCCCCAGAGCCATCTCTGAGGAAGCAAAATAGAGCCTTTCCCAGGTATTTTGCTATTGATTTAAAAATCAAGACCTATATTCAGGTATTTTGCTATTGATTTAAAAATCAAGACCTATATTAAACAATCTTAGACCTATATTCAGTAAAACCAAACAGGATTTCACAGAACATCCACACAGAACTTATAAATTAAAGTGTGAAACGTCAATATTTGTAGCTTGATCTTCAGAGAAACTGAGCACTTAGTGCTGCTAATGTGACTGAAAGCTATAGCTTCACATCTCCCCTAAACTAAAAATAAAAATCAGACTATGAGTTTCTAAAATATTTCAAGATCTTTGGACAACTATTAGAGAAATGAAACTAATTATTAAAATATTCACCATTACTAAATATGCAAAGCACCTGCAAACAAGTCTTTGGATCTTCATTGCAGCAAAAGAGAGAATGGAACTCACCTTAGTAATCAGGAGACAAGTGATCTCCAAAGAGAGTAGCAGCTACCTGTTAAGCCATTGCAATTACACAGGTTGTTCATTAGATGGTACTGACAAAGTATTCTGAAAAGTTTCAGGGTTTACAGATGTGCAAAGCATGTTGAGAGGTTATGGAGGGAGTAAAACATAACCTCAGGATTTTTCTGCACCTTCCTAAGCTTTTTCTTAAGTGGAATCAAGTCTAAATTTTGACTGCTCTTTTTATTGTTACTCTCTTTGCTCTTTCAGTTTTTAAAATACAGGATATAGAGCTTGAATCTGGAACAACAGTTGAGATCTCCCAGTCATCAGGAAATGCAGGAGACATTTGAAATAAAAACAAGTAATTCTGAAAAGCAGTATATAAGAGGAAGCTTACCACTGAACAGAGAGCAGAAAAGAAAATACCCAATTGACAGCAGCTTTGATCTTTTAAGTCCTATGGCAGCAGAACTTCCTGCCCCTTCCTCTGCAATGTCTTTGACTATCTATTTCTGTTAAAGACTGGTTTCAATCATGGTTCAGACACCAATGGCAATCCATTAAATGCTGTCTGGTTTGTGGTACAGATTCTGTCTGCTTTGTACCATCAGGATAAAGTTAAGGTGGCAAAACAATCACTCACTTGCAGAAATTGTATACAGTCACCTGACAAGTGATGTATGTGTACACAGAAGGGCAGACACTACTGATTAATGGTAGAATAGCACTGTTCCTTAGAACCCCTCCCGAGGACCTGCAGCACTGAAAAAACACAGCTGCAGAGGATAGGCTTTATCTCAAAGCATATTCTGAGATGCTATCAGTTTTCCTCCAGTTGTTGGTCTAACAAGTGGTCTTAGGGGTAAAGTGGACCAGGAGGTCTTGGTGCACGGTACACAGCCTGCCTGGTACAAGAAGGAGCTGCAGAAGCAGTTACACTGACAGCAGGTAACAGCCAAAACAAAGACCAACAACTCTCCAAGGGCTAACAGCAATTCTTTGCACAAATCAGTGGACTCTGGCTTAGCTCTCAGCATAAATCTTCAACTGTAATTAATAGAGAACAGTTTTCTTTATCTTTTCCTCAGCAATTCTACATCACTGGGAACCCAGAGCAACTTGAAGTTCTCTTCATGGCTCAGGTTAAGTTTTCATGCAGGAATTTTAGACCCACTAGCACAGTGCTTGTACAACAGTGGACTCAGCAGCTGTGGTCAAGTCCTAGTGTGCAAGTCCTGAAGAGATAAATGTTCTCTTACCAGCAGCTCATAATGTAACTAACAAATTGGCACAACTATTTCGGCTTTTGCTGTTTGCAAGGAGATAAACTGATACCCCTTGTCACCATGTATCATAAGCACTTATGGTAAGGTTAACCAAAAAGAAATTGATCTCTTTGCATCTTGCTGAAGATTACTGCCTTACCCTTTCAGTTATCTCAGTGGGAGATATAGCAAGGCATATAAAGGGTTAATATGTTATAGTCAATTTCTTCAAAACCAATTGAAAGAGATGGTCCAGCCCAATTTTATTTCTATGCTTTTGTTTGGTAGTTCCCTGCAAGATAAAAGACCAGCAAAAATTTTGTATTCAGACACTATTTTGTATTTTTTGAGAGTGGTAATAATCAACTGTTATTAAAACTGATGTCTTTACTATTAAGCCTCAAACAAGACATATCAAGCATTACAATCAAAATTATTTCAACTACACTTACCATAGCGGGAGAGGTGGGGGTTTTTTTTCTTTTTATTTTGTGTCTAAAGTCAAGAATTGCATATTGTATCAACAAGCAGAAAATAGCTAGATTTTTTTTTTCTCTCCAGACCTCACCTGTAAACCAGACTACCCCTAAGGATGTGTACTAGAGCATGCACTTATAATAAATGTGGTTTGCAGTTATTTAGGCATGCCTGTGTTTACTAGGGTCATACCTAGAAGCAGAAAGTTGGATTTTGTTGGGCCTTGCACAGTAGGCAGCAGACTGTGGGGGAGGTGGAGAAAGCTTGCATGAAGTCAACCAGCAGCTCAGAGGCACCTCAACTCACTTGTCTCATATTGCAGCTTCTCTCCACTGGATAGCATGGTCTTCTACCATTTGTGCCCAGTAGAGGTTAAGTTAATTGCAAACATTTAATCTAGACAGACAGCCAAGAGCAATCAAGCCTTTAGGAGAGCAGTCAAGGCACCAGTAGTGTTGATTAGGACAAGGTCATGTGTTCCATATTAACAGTTGTCTGCATCAAGGTCTTAATATTTTCTCCCCAGTTTTTCTGTCTGAAGTCCACTACAGTCCTGATGATGCATTTGATGCACCTTTTTTGACCATAACAAATGAAACTTCAAAATTAGATTCTTGGTGTATTTAACTTAGGTGGAGCAATAAACAGAAGAGGGACAGAAAGACCAAGAATATGCATTTTAAGAATCACCAAGTTATATCATTGGGGAAATTCTCTTATGAGATTTAGATGAAACCACAACACTTGGGTTCTATTTATGACTTGTTCTGTCACTTCCCTGCACTACAAAAAAAATTACATAAATATAAAAACATTGACAGAAAGACCAAATTTACCTCTAGACTGAAATGTTTGTTCTCTGAAGGAACATCATCACAATATCCACAGCATTCCAGTTTTCCCCAGCTCAGGCCATCTTGCCTCCTAGAGCCACCCCCAGCCAGCACCTCCCACACAGCAGCAGGCAGGGCAGAGGGGCTGTGGAGATGAGAAATGGTGCTTGCAGGTGCTGGCAGGGACATGTGCTGAAGAAACTCCCATGGAATGAGGATAAAAAAAAGAGAACAAAGACTTACCCAGTGTGTCCCTCCTAGCTGTGGCTACAGCAGCCGGGCAACTCTGCCACCATCATCCGCCACACAAGATGGCTGCTGCCTCCTCAGGGCACCTGTGCCCACCGTGGAAGGACAGCCAGGCTCTCTCCCCTCACAGGTGCTTTCCCAGCAACACTGAGGGACAGACAGGCTCCTTCCCCTCACAGCTGCTCTCCCAGCCACACTGAGGGACAGCCAGGTAGGCTCTCTCCCCACAGGTGCCTTCCCGGCCACACTGAGGGACAGCCAGGCTCCCTCCCCTCACAGCTGCTCTCCCAGGTACGCTGAGGGACAGCCAGGTAGGCTCTCTCCCCTCACAGCTGCTCTCTCAGGCACTCTGAGGGACAGCCAGGCTCCCTCTCCCCACAGGTGCCTTCCCGGCCACACTGAGGGACAGCCCGGCTGTCCCAGCGCTTCGCGAGGCTCCCCCTCAGAGAGGCAGCAGGGGGGCTCTGTCCCGGGGCAGGGCTCTGAGGGCCCCTATCCCCAGCTCCCACTCGGCTGATCCCACAGCCTCACAGGCAGCATTGCTCCACACAAGACCTGCCCCTGGGGCTGCCCCACACCAGAAAGAGCTCCGCAGCTGCCCCAGCTCACTTTTCACCATAAGCACAGGTGTAGCCCAGCTCGGGTAACTCCCCCTTCTCCTTCACCCTCACTAGCAATAGGATTTGTGTTGTTTTTTTATGTACGTCAGCATCACTCACACAGGCAGGTATGGCATTTTCCTAACGCCGGGTATCCATGGCTATTTGCTCACCTGCCCCGATTTCATGCTCCCCTGCCAATTGGCCAAGGCAGCAGTGCTGGGAAGAGGTGTGGGAGGGAGCCTGGGAGCATGCAGAGCCCTCTGCCCACCGAGTCGAGACCCCCAAAACCTGCAATTCCAGGACTGTAAATATCCAAGACCAGTCTGACAGACAACCTGGAGCCCAGAAGCATTCCCCAATGCCTTCTTTAAAAGAGACACCACACACACAGAGCAAAGTAAAACGGCTGTTCAGGTACGCATCTTGAATCTCTAAATCTCCTGGAAAAGTTTTCCTCAGCCCTAGTTTAGAACTCCAGAAATACAGGCTCTGTCAGTAGCTTTCCCATTTCACCACAGTGATCCTCTAGCTGACCATTCAGCTAACAGAGTTTTATGCTTTTTTAGACCTTACCTGTTTCCTCAGTGTCCTCCTTTCCGGGGCTGGAGGAAACCCCTGTACCTGCCCTCTCCCTTACTACAGCTTCAAAAACATTTAGAAAAAATACAGGGAGAAACAGAAATAGAAAGTTGGCAGAGGTTCAAGAATACAGCTTAAGTAGCAACAATTTTGGGACACTAAATACTAGCAAATTGGCATAAGAGTCATCAGGTATCACAAAGGCAGGTATCTACTGGAAGAAAAAAAATTTATAAATATGTATAAAAAACATTTACCATATAGAGAAAACAGGCGCCATTGGTCATAGTGACCGGAAAACTCCCACAGAAGTCAAAACAGCTTTAATAAGTACATAAAGTATATATCTTTCAGAAATTTTAACTCTCAGTTAATAATAGATAAATAATAATTTACAGAATGTAATTAATAATGCACTTAAAGTTGACATTCTTGTTCAGACTCCTCCTGAAAAATGCCAAGAAGAGAAATATGCACAGGAAAGAACTAAAAAGGCAGAAAGGCAATGTCAGAAGTGAAGAGGAGGAAGGAACAAGAACAGAATGGAAAAAGAGCAGTAGGAACAAATGGAAACAGTGAAGGTAGATCTAGAAAAGGAACAACAGAGGAGCACGGAGGGCATGTGGTTAGTGAGGATAATGTTCTCATTTGAGAATGGAACATTTGAATGGAACTACGACAAAACTACAGTTATCTTTGTTTTTCTTTTGCAAGCCAGGAACATGCATCTACACCTAAGGATGTTTCAGTATGAAAAAACATAGATTACAACAAAGCATCTTCTAACATTACCAAAGACTAACAAAAGAGTGTAAAGAAGCCAGCAAACTGCTTCAGCACTCCCGTACAAATTCTGAACTACAGTATAACAACATAAACCTTTTAATCTCAAACACATGCATACATAAAGTTCCATCTTTTAGCAGCATATTAGTTTTCTCCTAAGTTTAGTATTGCATGTATGTGTACTAAATTAACTTAATTTTTTAATACTTTTATCCATTTGTCATTACTCTGAATCCTGACTTTTTAAAGTCTTTGTTGATAATGAAAAAAATCAGTATCAACAGTGAATCAAAGTCATTAAACAAACTTAGGTCTTCAACCTATTGTACCTAGCTTACAATGAGTTCATGAAGATGATATTCCACACTTCCCATACAACACTAAATCCACTACTGAGTGTTTTCCCTGACAAAAACCTCAGGACATGGTTATAAACATCTCGTAACAATGTAGATTATTCCTTAATGATATAAGCATATTAGACTAAAAAAGAAAAAAAAAGGCATTAAGAGCACTTTTGCTCTTTACCTCTGCTGACATAGCTTTAGGAAAAAAACCAAAAGCAAACCCAACAAATACTTGAGGCAAAGCTCTAGGAAACCGATCAGTATCAGAAAGAAGCTTTTGTGCAATACAATTATCACATTTCTATTCACCTTCTGAAATGTTCTGCTTCCACAAAACAGCGCATTTGCCACCATCTCACCGCTTCGCGTCCATCTGGCAATTTATCATTGGAACGGCATTTCCTGGGCACAACAGCGACCTCCTCGGGTGGTCTCGAGGAACTGCAGCCTACCTGGAAACGCCTGAACGCAGTGCAGCACATTCCCGGGAAAACAGGCATCCCCGAGAACCCCAGTAGTAGAAGCAGCATGTTTTAATCACATGTCTGAAAAGAAAGACTTAAAAACCTTCTTTTTTTTTTTTTTTTAATTAATGCCATGCTCTACTTAACTTTATTTCAGGAAAAGCAAATAGGCATTCCAGTCAAACTGCTGGACTGAGAACACCAAGATGACTGGAAAATACCTTGAACCACACTCAGTGAGGTGGAAGACATTTATTTTCCTTAACTTCCCATTCCCAAAGTAAGGAGAATATTCCTTTGCTTCATGAACCTCCTTGACTTTCTTTGATCCTCCCTACTCTCAGTGTGAATCCTCCTGCAAAAACAGCCCACTTTACTGTCATTTTGGTTACATTTAAATGTCAGCCAAGGCTTTCCATTGCCTCATTTGTTGCATAGCCTGGGTTCTTGTTCTGGGTTTGTGTCCTTGTTACACGAAGATGCATTCCAATTTTTTCTTCCAGCTCTTACTTACTGAACTCTCCTAACTGTTCCTACATACTCCTCTATCCATTTTCTCCAAATCTTTATTTGATGTAAGCCACATAACCATATACCATATTCCTCATATCCTTCTCAAAAGCACATGTGAAAAATGCAACACAGGTTTTTCCCCCCTTCCAAATAGTGTAAGGAAAAGTAGACAGTAATTTCTTTTAGTATTTCTGAACCAACCAGACATATGCTACATAACACTAATCAGCACCCATTCTCCCTTTATTCTCAGTTCTCTCCCCTTCACTTTGGCAATCTGCTGAGCTCCTTGGGCTAGGATCTGCTCTTCTGGCAAGAATGCTCAGCAAACCCAAGGTTGCTATAGCAATTAATAATCATTTACGTTTTAGTTTACAGAAACAGAAACTAGAGGAGTGGAGGTGCCATGAGGAGGAGGTGGCAGCAAAGAAGTCACAATTAGAGAAAACAGCACAAGAACATATTTGGCAGCAGCAGCAGGATTACCACAGGAAGCTTCTGCAGTTCCAGAAGAAGCAACAGCTAGAGGAACATGGAGCAGCAGATGGTCTATAGAAAGACTAATGCTTACTTTAGCAGCAGGTACTTCATCAGAATGGATGATTCCTGGTAAAGACAAAGCCTGTGTGTCTGCCTTGAAATTCCTGTGACACTACTTCCCAAACTTGCAGTACCTGAGCTGCTTCTCTGTTAAACAGATATGGTAACAATAGTCCTCTCTGCCACAGTCCCTGCAGCCTGAAAAAAGAGAAATTCCACAGCCTACCTATGATGCAATGTGCAAGATTCCTGGCAATTACAACATTCATGCTACATCTGATCTTTTGTTTTCATTAAGTATCTTCTCTGAAAGCCCGGCTCCCAGGATCTACAGTTAAAAAAAGAGATTCTAACATACAGTTGCAGAGAAAGGCTTGAACAAAAATCCAATTACAGTTTAAGAAAAACTCATATGAGGCAGTATTAAATACTTGTAATGTCAGTATTATAACAGTATTTTCTTTTTATCTGTAACTGATAAAGTTATTTCCTAAATAGAAAGTACGTAAATAACCAATGGTTGTTGGGGACATTTCTAAGAGGCACAAAAATGAAGACAAAAAGAAGGGGCAACATGGTTAGAGAAAGAGTGCCAGCAGCTGGTTGACATGGCAGTAGACCTGGAATTCAAAGGAAAAAACTGAGAAAAGACAACATATAATGCTGAGGAGCAAATGAAGAAAGAGGAAAATGCTAGACTAACTCTAGAGGAAGCCAAAACACAAGCACAGCTTTTAAATTTAATCAGGTATGTAGCTATAATCAAAGAAGGAAGTTAATATTTTTCCTCTATTATATCAACCCATCTTTACACCCAGTGCCAGCCTATATAAAAATACCTCTGTAGAAGGAGTTCCATCAGTGTAGTTAACACTGGAGAGCACCACTGCTACCTCAGGAGTTAGTGCCATCAATTTCAGCCCCGACACGATGCTCGTCTTTTCCTATTTAACCAGTTTTTCAGTATTTCCCCAAACTGCACCAGCAGTTGACACACACCTGTATTCTCTAATTATTTTAGTGTTTATAACATATTACAGAAAGAAACCCAACTGGATTTCCCTGAACACCTGCAGTTATGGTTACCTTTACACAATCCATCAGAGCAGTCTCCAGAGCTTCCACAACTTCCTGTAGCACCTCAGAACACAGGAACTGGGAGGCTGCATAGTACACATTAAAACATTGCAAGTTGCATTAACAGCCTTCTAGGTCAATTTATGAGCCACAAAGCACTGCCAGGGATAAGAGGCCAAGCAATAACTACAGCTGAGCAGCAATTAGCACCTACCACTTGCTCTACTCTTACTGTTGTGAGGACAAGGTTATCAGCACATGTTCTTCCACATTGTTGGCTTCCACAAGCCAACATGTTCTTCCACAGCCTATTCCAAACCTTGCTCAAGGACAACTTCTAGGGGAAGCCCAGCCTCAGTGCTACAGAAGGCACCACGTGCACTGTGGCAAAATCAAAGAAAGTGCCAGGGCACCAGCAGTGAGCTCACCAAGTGTGTATGTGTCAAGTCAATGCACCGGCTTTCTAACCCCAGAAGGAATTCTGTCCTGTATCCCCTTTATTAACACAGTTTGGAGGCAAAGAACAAATCTGGAACCACCTCAGCAGTCCAAGGAGCATGACTAATGGAAGCTACCAGACTGAACACACTCAACACGTCCTTCATCCGTCAGTGTTTTCTCATGTTCACCTGTTTGAAAAGCTAGGCCTGAAACAAGTATAAAAGAGTAAGTAAATGCCTGGTGCTAAGAATGGGTCATTGCAGTGAGCTCTTTCAGCTGCACTCAAATTCAAGGATCCAGTCTGGCTCAAGGGAAACCTTTTGGCACAGGTGCTACTCATTCACATATTTATTTTCCTAGATTGCAGCACTAGTCTGTGTTGACATCCCAACAACAGGAAGTAAAAGCATTCATGTTTGATCAGCCAGTACAAATTAATCCAGACAGACCTCCCGAGGTGCCAGAATAGATTCTTTGGTCCATTTTGTTTTAAGAGATAAAACAATGTAATCACCAGGTTACAAAACGATATGAAGACCTCAGTGCTGACTTCAGGAGGAATCCTCCATAACAATAAATTGCAATAAACATGCTACTGTAAGCAGCAGTAGATTTCAGATTCAGCAATAAAAAGACTACAGAGAAACTGTAGCAAGGTAAGTTATCTTTCTTATAAATCAGGTTATTCTCTTTTTTTTTTTGCTTCTCTGATATTTTCTAGCAAAAAAATAGATTCAATTCATATTGCAGTTCCTGTAGAGTTTCCTGGGGAGAAGAGTAATCAATTTTTGCAGTCTCTAAATTGGAGCTGAACTTCATTAGGTATGCATTAAGTACTGGTTCTAGAAGCAAACCAAAACCAGTTGAAACATCAGTACAATTCCTACTGGTCTCTGTAGAGTGCTTCAGAGGTTGATTTTCTCATTTAAGAAAACTTACCTGAAACAGCAGTAATTCAAGCGTGCACACAGAAGATGCACAGCACAGGTCAACACAAATATTTTAATACTGTATTCTTAAATAATTTCCATTTAAATTAGGAAAAGCTAAAAACTAGTAAACAACTGTAGCATTTCTAAAACAATACATGGCTAGTCAAAATTCATGGCAGAATTCATGTCTTAACATTATCTAAGGTATTAATTGAAGTCTAAATCCTGCCAACATTTTTGCATTTAACTTCAAAAAATCCTAATTTTATCAAACTGCTGATCATGCAGACATGTTTATACTTAAGAGAATACACAAATCCTTTAGGCACAGCAGCTTTGAGAAAAGCTCTTAAGACTGATAGTTTTGTAAAGTGCCTTTCAATAAATCTTTTATACATCACCATAGTGAATATTAAATATATTGTCACAATTCAAAATAAAGTATTAGCTTCCACCTTCTATTCCATAACTGACTCGGTGATGGTTTTATTCTCCCAACACTTTTTTTAAGCATTTAAAACCAACCTTTTTCTAATATACAACTAAGCAAAGACAGAAAAAATGCAAGAGGTAAGATTTTGTTTTTCTCCAACATATTAAATCGAACCTTATTTCCAGCTATAGCCTTCAAAACTAAGTGCTTTAAAATTTCCACTGTAGACCACCTTTTTAGAAAGAATTTCTTTGAAAAGGACTAGCTCTTCCAAAAAGAAAAAAAAAAAGAAAATCAAGCCTAGCTCCTTGACATCAAAACTCAGGTTTTACTTCAAAATTCAGGTTTTACTTCAACCTATAATTCCCAAGAATTAACTTCTTTAGAAAGAGTACTAGTGCATCCGTAGCACGTGTCTTCTCATTTTGCACAGAGCTCTCAATACTAATCTTCGAGGCAGGGGACAGTTTTCCCATCATTACTGTTCTATCAGCAAAGACATGACTTTGGACTAGCAGCTCTGTTGAGGCTCTGAGGCTTCACAACAAGTCTGAGAAAGAGGTCAAATCAGTCTGTCGCTGGTCCCACATCCACTCTATAAAGAGATGTATTTTAGGACAAGGTTACAGAACAGAAAGCAATCTTCGCCTTGAGCTTCATCCTACTGAAGCCGCATTTTGCAGAAAACCCTCCTCCACAGTCTCAAGAGAACCAAATGCAGTGCTTCAGCTAGCAAGATGATATAAATGAGCATATAAAAACAGATTTGGAAGAGGAAAGTGAACAGCTAGAAGCAAAGATAGTCAGGGCAGCCACTAGAGTACTAGCATCAAACCCCAGGGATGTGGATTCCGTTCTCAGCTCCGCTTTCAGCTTCCACAGTGACCCCAGTAAGCTGCACCTCAGTTCCTAGTTTGCAGAAGAAAGATAATAGCAACTTGCCTACAAAAAAGAGCATTATACAAATTTTAATTTAAAAGATGATCTGGTAATAGTCACAAGGCTGTTTGATTTCTGGTACTCTGAAGCAAATGTATTTAGTATTTTAAAAAAGTAATTGGAGGTAAGTGCAGAGAAGCCGTTTCACTCTACATCGTAGCAATCCCTCTTTCCTGAAGAGCTGAATTACATAAAATACTTTAAGAAAACCCCATATTCTGACATTTTGTAAACAAAAATTTTAATCTTTAAAAAATTGCTTAGTGCAACTGTGCATACAAAAGCATTACTAAATCAGGAACAGGACAACCACAAGCATGAAAGAAAATGCACGTCTAGCTTTACAGCAAATGCCACCAAAAAAAAGTACTTAAAACCTGCTATTTTTTCCAAGTATGCCAACATGTGTCTTTAACTGAAGCTGGGATTTATACAGAACTTGATTTACCAAACAAGTCCTATTTATCTGCAAAAGAGGTGAAGCAGGGAGAGTACTGAAATCTTCTCTTCACACTACTCTGCTCATAATCTCCCACCTCAACTTGCATATGCGGTAACAACTTCTCAAACTGACCATTTATAACCTGCAGGTAGCTGGAACATGTAGACCCTGATAATGATGCCCAATGAACTGTCATGACACTTCCATGTCATCCATCATAGATTATTTAATGGTACCATATCATATGAAATGTAGACATTAAAAGCCATCTTTATTTACTTCCAAGTTGCATTTTCAGTTTAAATTCTGTGCATGAAGTGAAGATTTATGTAACTATGTGAATATTCTCTTCCAAGAAAAGAAACAGCTAGTAGCCTCTAAGAGTCACCTGTAAAACAAGCAGATCAAGTATTTTACTAGGGCAAGTAGGAAAAAAAATTTTATGAGGTATATTTACAGAGCATAATCTTTTTCTGGCTTCAACTTACAGTCACTGGAAAAGCATATCCTAATTATAACTTCTAATGGTTTTGCTTATTTCCAAACATTTGAAAAGAAAATGCAAGTTGTTTATAAAATTGGTTTTCTTGTTTATTTTAAATGAAGCTGGTACAGACAATGTCCATTCAAAACCCACGTCCCAGGCCAAAAGGTACAAACAAGAGTGTCAAAGTAACACCAGTTGGCTGCTGTGAACATTCTTGCATGGATACCTGCGCGTACTAATTGCTATATGAGGTTAAAATGCTTCTGGGCTCTTCTGGTAATATTTAAAAATCATTAGGGTTTTCAATTTCACGTCTTCAGCAAAGCCATCTCTGGAGCAAGGAACAGATGACAACACTTCTAGCTTTTCCATTTCCAACTTGGCATTCTTCTTCATTGGGCCATCAGCATAATTTAAGCAAAATAGCTCTGAGTTATGGATACACAACTTCTCCACAGTTTAGTTCTCTGAAAAACTTCATCTCGCACTGAAAGTTATAGTCCAGGAGTGAGACAGTCACACATCAAAACTTCAGGGCAGATATGGAAGTCATTAAGAACACTCGCCCACCTGGCAGATCTTACAGCCTTCGTGCCTGAAATGCACGAACCCAGTGAACATACAAATGCATGTGAGTACATGTATTCCTAAAGGGGAGGGCAGAAGGGAAGAGGGGAGCAAGGTTGCAGCTGGATCACAGAAGTTCAGCACAATGAAAACAGAAACAATAGTGTATAATGAGCACGAGAATGCAAAATACCAGACGCTTGAAAGTAAACTCCCAGAGATGGGGTGCCAGTTTCAGTGTTGAACACCACATTACAAAAGAACTATTATTTAAAAATAAAAAAGGATTAAGGGGGAAGAAAATCAGAAGGATCTAAACTGTTGAGTGACCCCCTGTCTGTTCCTGATAAACTTCAATCACATCTTCCTCCTCCATCCCCAGCTGTGAGAACAGAAAAAAAACAGCAAATAATTGTTATAAATCTGGTGTGATGAAATTAGAGCAGGTCCTAGACAAATTATACAATGCTTTGTTCCTCTGTCCCATCATCATTCATCAAAGGGGTGAAGAAAGTTTCAGTCGCCATCTCACTAGACAACATTCACAATTCTTAGTCCTTTTTCTTCAGACTTAGGTATCTGAGTCAAAGCAAAAGCCTTACAGCAAAGACCCACTGTGGAGCAGTCCACATCAGCCTGGAAGTTGCTGGCTTTACCTTTCTCTAAACCCCCCATTTAGGGGGAACAAGGACATCAACATCATAGTGAATGCACCAGCTGTAGAGCCACGTGAATTATATATACTATAGTGCACTACTAGCTCACAATACAGCTTAACACCTACACCTTGCAACTCAAAGCCTGTTTACAACTATTCTCTCACAGAGAGCAACTTGTTCAATTTAACAGACAACAAGTTTGTTTGATATTTTCAGAAAGTCATAATGAGTTTCTTCCTGCTTTTTTGTAACAATTGGTGAAGTCACTGGACAGAAGTAACTGTTTTCTGTTTATTTACACTTTGATCTACTAAATGTGAACTAAATACATATTTATTCCAAAGTTATACTGAAGTTCAAGCTCAACAACGGGAAGATTCCCTTCGTGTTTTCCCCCCTCTAGTAAGAAGTGACTACACCCTCCTTTCTGAGGCATTACACATGGAGGTCCAAATAGGCTCTTTCCAAACTGCCTGCCTTACTAAAAGATCCTAGTTAAAGAAATACAGTCAAACTATATTTCTAGAAAGAAACTCACCTCCTTGGGGGTATGATTATCAGTAATTCTCTGACCCTCGAAGAGAAACCTGAGTGAATTCATTGGAACGCCCTAAAAAAAGAAACAGATGTATAAGAAAAAAACCCAACTTATTGAATCTTGTATGGGTTTACAAGAAAAAACATTTTAAATAAAAACAACACATGAAAGTCATAAAAGTGTGTTAGTTCCTCTTAGACAGGGAGCTCAGATATTCTGTTGCATTCATACAGACTACAGAGAAGTGACACAAAATGTATGATAGCGCCAAAATGCACGTTTGTTCCAGAGTCTCCCCAGAGTTCTAACTCAACAACTTTAAAGTTTCCTTAGCTTTTTTTAACTTGTCTTTATTTGTGAATTAAGTACCGACTATACCCTCTCTCCCAAGATGAAAGCATCTATGTATTTTTCTGAACTGCGTATCAGCCTTATTTAAGGATTCTAAGAAAACAGGAGGAACTTGATGTTTAGTTCATTAACTCCTACCCTTGCTTTCCCAATCTTCTATGGCTACAGGAAGGAATTGCAACTTTTACTGTTATCAATTCTACAAATGCTCAGCACTGGGAACAAGAAAGAGCAGAGCTGAGGGGGAGAAAAACGAACAGCATTCAAACAAGGTGAAACAAACATCCCAAAGGTAAACAGAAGTTAAAGTATATCTGTTGCACAATGTGCCCATGTTCTGGCAGAATGTCATACTTTACATCAATAGATAAGGCAAACACCTCATCTTTTCCTTCTCTTTCAAGTTATGAGCAAAACAAACTCATGTGAAATATGACACAATTTTATCACCTAGCTCTCAAATACTGCTTGCAAATAACTAGGCAGAAAATTTTCTCAGGTAAGGACAGCTCTTCACACTGTTTCAACAATCCCTCTGGCCAATGTCGAAGAAATGTTCATAGTCCCTTTACCAGAGAAAGGCTACTTGACACCAGAAACTACATTGACTACTGCAAAGGAAATCATAGGCTGTCCAGAATTCAGCTGAGGAGATACAGGTGTGTTCATTCAAACAATTATTTCTTTGAGAAAGAATTCCACACACGCATGTTCATTATTCAGTAAGAACGCTGCATGAATTATTTCCAAGATGATTTTTTAAAATTTCAGGTTTTGAAAATTATTCCTAATTTTAACCATTTGGATTTGGCTACAAATGTATCTAGTGTTTGATCTTTTCTTTCCTCTGACTCAAGAAAGACAGCAAAAAAGAACACATTTAGCAAAAGAACACTTCAATGACAAGTTCAACTTGTCTCAAAGTATTAGGAAAAAGCCCCCAAAGTATTATTACTTATGATTATATCTCCTGAAGTGAACTCCAACACACTTATCCAAGAAAAGGCCACACAAGGCATCTATCCCCAAAGCTGAGGGCAAACTAGGCCACAGCTTCTGGAAATAGCAGCTGTGAATCCACAATATCTGCCACAGAATCTGGAAGTGAAGATATGTTTTTGGTCTGTAGCAATTGTTACTCTTTACCGACATACACAATTAATATTGCAGATTTCTTTAACTTAGGGTATAACTTAAGAATTGTCTCACATAGGAATACTTTTACTTGTCGAAAGAAACAAGATTCATTATATTTGTTCCATCAGGTATATCAAAAGTCTTTATTTGAAAGCACAGGGAGAAAAGTAGTTTGGGTTTTTATTTTCTTTTTAAAGAATGGCATTGTTTCACAAACCTGTCTTTGACAGTATGATTCTTTGAGTTTCTTGAGGTGTGTTGTCATTTTCACCTTGAAGTGAATTTCACTGCTGTCCTAAGGACAGAAAAGAAAAAAATTTACCGTCCTTGTAGTAACTGCTAACTTTACCTATTTTATTTTTAAACATTTCATTAAGAAAACCCTTATATAAAACTTACATGAAACATGGAATGTGATTTAACTACCACCATGCATATCTTGGTGCATAACAACATGAACCTCCAGGATGATTTATCAGTCACTAAATTTGCTATGTACTGCCATAGGAAGCTCTTTTTAAAAAACAGACGGCATCATATAGCCTTAGGCTCAACATGGGGGTTTTGGATTTAAAGTTACTGAAATCCATACATGGTTCAGTCTGTGCTGCCATCTTTACCCAGACAATATACTCATGAAATACAAACATACATATGCAGGGATTTCTGCTCTAAGATTCTAAAGAGACAAGTTAAAGCTTGCACTTGAAAATATATACGAAACCTCATTCAATTAGCGTAATTATCTAGAAGTTAGGATACAGGCAGACTTGGCAACACAAGACTAAACTAAGGAGAAATCTCAGGTCTTATTATTCTGTAGTCCTTCCCACCAGCCATAAGATGCAAGTAGCTGCAACTGTCAAAATGGCTACAGATAAAACAGATTGCAAGAGGTTCTGTGCAAAAGGCGTGTGGGCCACTTCCAGCTCGTCAATGTGTTCTCGTAATTGCTGATGAGGCCAGCAAGAGGTAATTTCTGTTAGTCCTACTTGAAAGTCATCTGTCTCCACCCAACTGCAGCAAACAATACAACTCCAACAAACAATCCTAGTTATCATCTGAGCTAGGGGTTCTTTGCACAGAAGATTCCAACATTCACATTCCAATGCAGCCAGAATATAGACTACTAATCCACCATTCATCTGGTTGCTACATCTACCATCAGGGTAGCACACAATCCTTTTCCTATCCCTGAAAAATAAAACTGACCTCATGCCTAGGGTACTACATAAACTTTGAGGACCTGAATTTATCAAGTTTGCCACGTATTTCATTCATACCCTTGGATAAATTAATTCCTCAATGCATCAATAAAAAGCATACAAGAGTATACTAATACACATTTCTGGCAACTGGAAGTAGTTTATGGCAGGGGAGGATCCACACTGAAGAACTGAAAGTATCAACTTGCATTTGGTCATTTCTACCATACAAGAAGTCACACCTCCATCAAATGTCAACAAGCAATTATGTAAAAAGCTCACCTGCCCAATGACTTTGAGTTTAATGTACTCCCCTTCTTTCTTATCTCCTAAGTCCTCAGCTGAAGGTTTTGCTTCCTGCAAGAAAAACATAAAAAACCCCTGATCAGCCCAACACTTCATTATTTTCACTGGACAGTATGGCAGCTGTCATCCTCTTTATTGCGTGAAATCAGACTACTCAAGGTGTCTTCTTTCTGTGTGTGTGTGTGCACAAAAATAACAGCAACACAGTATTATGAAAGGGTGTCTGTCTACCTGTGAGAAGTTTAATTAATGAGAGAAAAGAAACACCATAAAGAACATAAGACATGAGAGAAGAATCATTTGGAAATAGATAACATACAAAAATAGGAAGTATGATTTTATACCTCTAACTCCTAGACAACAAACAAACTGCAAAAAACCCACAAGAAGCATACTAAGAGGCTCAGTTATTTGACAGAAAAAAAGGAACACTGTGAGGAGAGTAAACAGAAAGCACTTGTGACACCCCATGAACTTAAAGAGAGTGAACCATGCAAACATTTTTCAACCTATTGCATCAAAGGTAGTCCTTATTTTCAAAAGGCTGGTCAGCTAGCTTCTTTTCTATGACAACAAAAGAGCTTCCTTCTAACACCTTTGTTTTAAGACCACAATACTTCAAAGTTTTAAAAGGTGCAGTTCCAAGCACAATAGTGTTTTGATATCTTTCCAGGATAAGAATTAACTGTACAGACAAGTTTGATTCAACAACTTGAGCACTAAAGCTCATCAAAAGGGTTTAAGTGTTACAAACTCTAAGACATTAATTAAGGACATCAGAGTTTTCATGTTACCAGTTGATAGATGAAACTAGTGAGAAATCGGGTACTATTAACCCCATTCCTTGCCTGTCACTACATATCCTGCATCAGGCCTTTAGCTATGTTCCACTGCAGGACAAAGGGATTTTACACAGACATCAAGTCTAGATGGTGCTCAATGAAGAATTGTTCCCAAGTAGCCATAACCACATGTACCCTGCTGATCATGTTTGAAATCTTCCTTTTGTACTTTACTGCTTAATATTGTAGACAAAATAAACACAGTATGTACAGGTGCCTACCACAGGCTCCCATCCCAAAAGGGACTTTTTGCTAAATGTACAGAAATACCCTTTGTATGGTTGGACTTGAAATTTAGGATCAAGTGCCAAAAACACACAAAATACTAACCTTCTCTATTAAGTCCACCCAGATAGGTCTCTGTCTCCAGATTAAACCCTTTTTAAGCTTTTTTCCCCCTCCTCCTTAAAGAAGTTAAACACACACAACTTCTTTGAACATTAAAAGATGAGGCAAGGGCATAGGGCAAGTCAGCAAACACCCTTCCCATCTGTACCAGTCTCTGTCTGGAGTAAAGAAAGAGAGGAAGTGTTCTTTCTATCAGTTTGAGTCATTGCCTCAACCCAGATCAATTCCGTTTCTACAATGGAAAGAAGTAGGAGCCAGAGACTCCACCTGGTTTGAATATCTTTTATTTTTTTAATACCCATCCAGGCACAACCTTAACTGCAGGGACTGATTCATCACCCGTCAAGTTCAAATCCAAAAAATCAACCCAGGCTTTCAAGAAGCCTGACATACACAGGCCTTCAAGCAAGTCACTTTGGAAGCATGAAAGGAGTTCTCCACAGGTAACACAGTCAGATCACCTGTGTTCCGCACCAGTTTTCCCTAACACATTTGGACTCTAAGCTTCTGGGACTACTTGCAGGAACACACTGGTATTCACTCCTGACCAGAAAGCAAGAAAAACAAGAACCTGCAGCTTGTTCTGATAACTTGCACAAACAGCAGTTTTAATGTCTTTATGCAGGATTACTAACTTCTAGGAATCAGAGCAAGATTCAGATCTCTACTGATCTGAAGTCTGTAACTTCAAAAGTAGCTCCTGTTTCACTATTACTCAAAGAATTTTTAAGAACACTCTGTCCCTTTACATGACATTTGAGGTCAGTCACTGTCTAAATTTACTTTACTACAAATACCTCTACTGCTGGGATAATATGCTGTCATGCAATTTGTAATTACATAGTTCTGTACATTGTAACAGATCTACCTACTCAGGCTTCCAAACCAAATCATCCTGTACAAGGTACTACTAATGATCACTGCTATTATCACAGTGCCTCTGGCCAACATGAGTGATAAAACTATGAATCATTTTTGATTCCTACCTCAAGGAAAAAGGGCTCTAGTATTAAAAACAAATACGGAAAGCAGCAAACAGTAGAATAATCAGAGAGAACTGGAGTCTTCAAACCATAAAGATGCTCGTTTAAAGCCCCACAACCTCTCACCCACAAAATAAGAGGAAAACAAGTTGTAGCTTCAGGAAAAGAGAAATAATATAAAATCAAATCACAAGCTTAAAATAGGATCAAAATATTTTACATCAGGATACAAGACCCAGCAAGTCTGAAAATGCTCTCTGCAGTTTGTCAGTGAACTATACTGCCATTCAATGCCAAATGGTTAAGGCAACACAAAAACACTTAAGAATAAAGAAAGGAAGATTGCAAAGTTGTTAAGACTACTAGCATTCATTAACAAAATCCTGGATCAGCAATTAGCAATCAAGCCTCCAGACTTCTCACCCTGTGAAAAGAAAGGGTGCTTTAGGGTACCTCATGAAGAAGACCACCATACAAAGAGAACAGAAATACCACAACACTCCAATTTCTAACTTTTCATTAGATGCCTAAGGTTTTAAAGGCTTAATTGCAATTTTCCTTAAGAACACAACATAAGGCTCCTAGCACTGTCTCACGCTTACATAAGGACCCTAAAAAGCACACAAAGTTTCTTGGATGAAACACACTGCTACTGCTATTGCAACTAACAAAAACAAAACACACACAAAACAAACATCATGAGGCAACATATTACAAGTTTCCTCCTCCAATTTTCAGAAGGGCTCAAACTTCAATGCCTAACCTTAAAAAAACAAACCCTATACTCAGCATTTTAAAGAAAAATCAACAAAACCAAAATTACTAGAGGAATAGAAGTACAACATACTTCCTAAAAAAGCAAATAAACTTCTACATTTTTTATAGGAGTGGAAAATGTACATACAACCTATAGCATTCTTCATTAGCAGTACATGAACAGATAACATTTAGATTCAAATAAAGCAAAAACAGACTAAGACACTTGAAGAGAGGGGAAAACAATTTGTGTTTTGCTTCATTCTTGCTTAGATCCCACTAAGCAACCATGTGTTTTTTTGAAGTCTGCCCTTTTTCAAGCATTTTTACTTACCATAAAAGTCAATTTCCCATTGAAAATAAAGTAACCCCTTCTTTTACTGGTGATAAATGACCCCCCTCTTAACTTAATTCCAGAACCAAAAAGAATGATACTTTAAGCAATTCACAATTTTATGTAATTCAGTTATTCTTGTAGGATTGATAAAGAGAGGAATGAGATTTATAGTGCTGCATAACCTTACATTATCCTTCTACTTAAGCATCTGTTTAGCTCTTGTTGCACAGTCCCCCAGAAATGAATGACACAACGTCCAACAGTGTTTGGCTTATCTATTAAAAATAAAGAGTAGGATCCTTATGCACAGACTTTTAAGATATATAACTACAACAGGTTATCACATACATGGAAATTTACATACTTCAAGCAGTCCCAAAGACAAAATACACGTGTTTTAGCAGAACCTGCCTGGAGAAGGATTTACCTAACTAATGAAAGCTGCTATTTGTTAAAACACGCCTTGATTCACGTATGCAGGCAACTACAGAGCAGGTCACGTGAACATCTGTCTGTAAAATCTAGTTCAGAAATTGTTGGTGGGTTTGTTTGGTTTTTTTTAAAAATACTTTCACGTATTTTACTACAGGGGCAATGTGTCCTCCTAGGAGGCAGCAATCGCTGTGCTCCCAGCTGCCCCTCTCCCAGGCACAGGCACCGAGAGGCAGCAGCACCATTGTCAGCTGCATTGTGCTGGAAAGTCGGGGGCGGGGAGGAAGACCACCAGCGCACACAGCACTGGCTTCTTTTCACCGCTCACACTGCACCAAGGCTACTCCCCAAAGCAGACACGGTATGCACTAAGCTGAGCCTTGTCCCTGGGGACTTTTAATTTCCTGGCTGACACCAGTACTATTCTTGACTTCACAGCACTACAAGAAACATTTGTAGCTACTGACATTTTCACTATGGTTACATTTTGGGAAAAATCGAAGTTACAAAACAGTGCCCTACGACGACAATATAAAAAATAAAGCAAAACAGAACACAAATTAAACCCGGAACGCCGTTTTAACTTTCCACCAGCAGGTCACGTAGCCTAAAGCAATACTTGTAAGCAAAGCACTGTATACATGCCAGGCCAAGGAACCCAGGAACTTGCGGTACTAATAACTATTTAAGTCCCTGGCTCAGAAGACAGAAATGATGGGGGCATAACGAAAATATTAGTTGGAGCGAAGGCAGAACAGAGCCTTGATAAAGGACAGGGTGTTTAGTACAGACAAGCAATGCTCAGCTGAGAAAAGAGGGGAAGAAAACCAGGCTTTCGCATTCCTACGGCGAACAGAGGACCTGGCAAGCCTAGCCTACCCCGCACAAAGCCCGCTCCGGGGGGGAAAGCATCCTACCACACACCCGGGAAATGGAAACAACTGTTGTGCAACACGGCTCACCCCTCGCTGCACTCCCGGGTTTCCAGGGCCGGGGCTGCGCCGGTGGCGATCCCGCTCCGTCCTGACGCCGCCCCGGCCCCCGAGTATTCCTGCCTGCAGCCCGACCGCGCTCCTCGCGAAACACCCCGAGGGAAGGGGGGAAAACGATTAAAAGGCAGGGGGAGAGAGGCCCGAATCTGGCCGAGGTCGGAGATCGGCATCCATACGCGTACACACACTCCCCTAGGGGAAGATTCCCCCCGGCGCCCTCCGGGCGGCCGCGACTCCGCTCGCCCCGGGCCGGGGCTGCCCCGCGGCCGCGGAGAGTGCGGGCGGGGGGGCGCAGGCAGCTCCTCCCGCGCCCCCGGGGCCGCCGCGCCCGCCGTGCCGTCCCCCCGCGACAGGGACAGCTGCCCGTACCTGGTCAGACATGGCTCGGCCCCGTGTCGTGCGGCAGGCTCGGCTGGGCCGCTGCAGGCGCTCCGCTCCTTTCTCTGCCCGCAGCGCAAACACTGGGCCGCGGCACGGGCGGGATTTCCGGTGCGCCCGAGCTCACTTCCCGCCCGGGCTCCGCCCGCGGCCCCTCCCGGCCTTCGCACGGAGCTGCCGCGGCACCCGCTCCCAACAGGGCCGCGGCAGAGAGCGGGAAGCGCCGTTGAATGAAGCGACGAACGTTAAGGGCGCCGTGGCAACCGGAGCAGCTGGAGAGAGTTCAGCGGATGCCACAAAGATGATTAAGGGCCTGGAGCATCTCTCTTCGTGAGGAGAGACTGCGGGAGCTGGGCCTGTTCAGCCCGGAGAAGATTGTGAGGGGATCTCATGAATGCATATAAATACCTCAAAGGTGGGTGCCAAGAGGATGGTGCCAGACACTTGTCAGTGGTGGTCAGTGACAGGACGAAGAGTAATGGCCATAAACTAAAACATAATAAGCTCCACCTCAGCTTGAGAAAGAACTCAGTTACGTTGAGGGTGGCAGAGCACTGGGACAGGCTGCCCAGGAAGACATGGAGCCTCCCTCTTTGGAGACATTCAAACCCCACCTGGACATGTTCCTGTGTCACCTGCTCCAGGTGACCCTGCCCTGACAGAGATTGGACTCGATGGTCTCCAGACATCCCTTCCAACTCTAATTCTGCGAAGTCACATAATCCTTCCCACAACAGCAGATCTTGGAGCGAAAGTCACTTTCATTATACCTACCTCTAATATCTTGCTAAGGTTTTTACTAAGATAATATATCACAACAAAACTCACTTTTCTATTTAGGCACAGTTTGCATTTTTTTAAGTCATTGCAACCATGCAAGCAATGGGATCTGCATATATTAAGCAAATCTGCACTCAGGCAGTTGCATTTGAACAAATTTTCGAAGATATATCATTAGAACAGGTGCCCTGCTTTACACGGCACAGTATGGCTATTCAGAGGTCTGCACAAGAAGCAACACCTACCTAAAAGATAACATTTAGGCTGCAAGCTGTTTGGACTATAGCATAGAGTCCCCTCTAACATCCCCTCACTGCTAGCATAGGCATATGCTTAGCTCTAAGTGGCGAGCAAGTAGAAAAAAAAAACCCACACATGAGAACTATTAAGTAAAATGAATGTAAAAATCCATGAATCAACAGAAATCAGCTCAATTGAAACAGAAGATAATTATCCTCATGCTACTAAGCAGAGTTTTAACTTTACCAGCTACCTTTGGGAAAGGGCAGAGTACATTCATTAGCTCTGGGCAGGGGGCATTCATTAACACAAACAGCTCAATGCTCTGTGTGCCATGTTCCCCTGTAATAACACCAAACACCAAAGCAGCTGCACTCTGTGCCTGCATTTCTGCATGTCACTGAATGCCAAGTTACAAATGCAGCTACAGCAGGAGGTAACACTTTTACCAGACCGTGGAACAATCAGTATCTAGACTCATGGGAATTAGTTTTAATCACAACTGTTAAAACAATTCGGAATTAACAAGGGAGGGAAAAAATAAATAAAGAGAACCAAAACAAATGCTATACAGAGCTACAGAATGAAGATGATCTTTCTTAGGCAAGGCCGAGCAGTCAGGAAAGCCAAATACGTTCATGCTATGCCAAGCTCACAGTAAGAGCTCATTGTGAGCTTAATAAAACACACAAAGCCCCAAAATAAGCCATGCAAGGGCTCCACAGCAACATGCAATACTAACAAAATGTGAAATGACAAATATTCTATCCTGAACGTTACTGCTTTTTATAAATTTTAAAGGGGTTTTTAAAAACAGAGCCTTACAGTGCTAAGGCCAAAGTCTCAGACTCTGGCACAAACCCAATTTTTTCAAGTAATCCCATAATAAAAGCTAACACTCACATGAGTCAGAATGCAGTTACCTATCCACATACAAAGCCATAAAAATACAGGGTTAGAATGCACTCATCAGCATACGCACTAACAATAACACCACCTTTCTTGACTCCCTTCTTACTCCATCAGTTGTGGATGCATTAGCTCTTCAAGACAAAAGCAAGATTTGTACAAGATCTTCAAAGTTAATATCTGCTGAGCCTGTGAAAACTGTGGATGTACACCAGTAAAGCTTCCACTTTTCTTTTTTGACAGCTCAAATTCAACATAGAATGCACTTAAAGAGAAAACAACAAAAGCTGTTTTAAAAATACCAAGTATACTTACACAAGCTTCTTCCCACAAAACCCAGTCAGCCTTGCATTTGCATGCACCGCCAATAGTACTTACTCTAATGACCTCACTGAATTCTCAGGTGTTTTATAATGTCTCTTATTTCCCTATCTGCACTTAATCTCAGTCACCTGAAGCCAATAAAGTTCACCTCTGTTGACTAATTTCTCCAAAGCTGCTGTATAGTTTAGGAGTCAATAGCTGTAACAGGTTTTCTCAAAGCTATTGACCCACACATACAGTCTGTGCAAAGCTTCTTCAGTCCATCAGAAACAGATTTCTTAAAAAGCAAACTTTAACTTAAGAACAATCTATAATCTCATAATGCCAATTTGCTTGCCTGAGAGGGGTTAGTGCTAGCAAACAGGATGAATGCAGTGTTCTAGGGCAGCCAGCTAAGTAACAGTAGCTATTACATAATAATAGTAGTGCCCCTGCCAGCAGAGCCAGAAACAGTACTTTAAAACTAGGTAGAACCTGGAAATTCTCTACCTCCTTGAACCTAATTTATTTGGCAATATTACTGGTCATGGGATTTAAAAAAAAAAAATTGTATGTAAAGCACCAGAGTCTTTCCTTTGGACAAAAAAAAAAAAAAATCTTCAGAATTATGCAAGTCTACAGATTTCTCTGACTGTTGGCTTTCCAGCATACTCCTTACATGGAGGAAACAAAGGCGTGCTGACTCATACAGATGGTTGCATAAAATGCAGCGATGAATGTCTGATACAAATCAAAACGCAAGCATTTCTTGGAGCCTCTCCTCCTGCGGGCAGGAAAATCTTAGCCTGTTTTCAGTACAGATAACCCTGCCTGTGAAATAAGTGGGGATTTCTACCGGCGCTTTCCGCCTGCCTCCCAGCGGCACGCAGGTGCTCGGTTCCTCCGCAGGGCCGTGGCACAGAAGTAGGTCAGCCAAGCACCGCGCTGTGCACACCCGGGCTGTGCCAAGGACAAAGCAGGAGGAGGCACCAAAACAGGAGGGAGCACAAAGGGCCGCCCCAGCGCCCCCGGCCCTGCCTTCCCCCGGACAGAACTGCCCGTGCCCCGGGGAGAGCACAGCAGCGCGGGGAAACACGCAGCGTTCAAAACGCGTGTTCTATAGGAGCGGAATTTGGTGCTTGTCTGTCGGCGAAGCCAAGCTTCTAAACACACACAATCGCACTCTGTCAACAAGTCTTTACGCAATGGAACTGTTTTCTGTGCGATGAACTGCAGGTCAGGCCGCGGGAGCTGGAGCGGACCGGGCAGAGAACGCACCCCGCCGTGTGCGGAGGGCCGAGAGCGCCGGCTAAACCCCGACACCGCGGCCGGTCCAGCTCCAGGTCGCCGAGCGGGCCACCCGCTCACACCTGCTTCGGGATGCGCTCGGCAAACAAAGTCTCCAGCACGGCCACCCGCGTCCCGGGGAACACACCCGCTTCCTGTCTACGGTGGCCGACCCTGCCGCCAAGTTCAGCACCCGGGGAGGCGAGGGCAGCTCGGGTGAGATGCCACAGGGCCACACCGGCAGCTCCTGAGCTCCCGCGTGTTTGTGCGTGAAGAGGCTCGAACCCGCGGCGGGGGCGTGGGCGCGGTCCCGCCACGTGGCTCGCGGGCGGAAGGCGGCCCCGCCGCTTCCGCTCCCCGCGCGCTCTTGCTCGCTTCCGCTGCCACCGCCGCTTCCCCTTCCGGTTCCGCTGTGCGGCGCGCGCGTGCTTGAGCGGGGTCCGGTCCGGCGGCGCACGTGGCGCCCCCCGCCCGCCGCAGCGATGCTGGTGCTGTTCGAGACCGCCGCCGGCTACGCCATCTTCAAGGTGAGACGCGGGGCTGGGGCTCGGGGGCGCGGTGCCTCTCGCCCGGCGGGTCGCGGCCGCCGACCTGCGGTGGAGCAGAAGGGAGGGTGAAGGGGAGCGCGTCGGGCCTTCGGTGGGAATTACGGGGAAACACGGGCTGGGGCGGGATGGACGGACGGCCCCCGCATCCCATGCGGCTCCTCGTGAGGCGAGCAGGGCCGGGGGTGGGAGCAGAGGGGCCGCGTTGTGAGCGAGGCCTCGGGGAAGGGGCTGCCAGAGGAGGCCTAAGGTGCTCGGCGGGCAGAAGGGGAGCTTGTCGGTGCCTGCCAAGCATTACCTGTGGCCCTCGCTTCCTCCCCTCTGCCGGCCTGGGTTTGGTAGGAAGCTGTGCTCTCGTGGCCGTGCCCCTTTCGGCCTGTGTTGGGGGCACCCGAGTTTGGGAGCGTTGACCACTTTCTCTTCCTGGCTGTGCCCTTGTGGCCGGTGTTCCAGCAGAGCCCCGCGGGTGCGTGAGGGGGCGCGTGGGAGACGGGCAGCGCGTTCCCGGGTGCGCGGGGCCGCTGCCCTGGGCGCGCCTGAGAGCGGCATTCGCGGGGAACGGGAGGGTCCCTGCAGGATTCCCTTGTCCCGACCTCGCTCTCCGTGAGGGAGAAGCAGGCACCTTCCCAGGGCTTTGCCAGCCTCCTGACCGGGTGGCTCAGGGCTGCAGCTTCCTGGGGCAAATCAGAGCAAATCAGAGTTACTACAGTGTCGTGCTCCTCTCTGGCTTTTCTCTTTTTTGAGTGTTGATTAATTTACAGTTTTACCAGCTTGGTCATAGTTTGATCATAACATCCTTAATTTTTTTCCCTCCAATTCAATCTTAGGGTTTAGCTTGTGCGAACATGAGTGCAGGTGCAAAGAGAGGAAGGCTCTGCTTTCCTTTGCCTGCAGCAGAATTGCACCCTTGCTGCTCTGTGGAGCACTATATTTTCCTCCTCTGCCCTGAAACCTTTTCTCCTCATTGGGGTGAAGCCATGCACTTCAGGCAATATTTTAATATAAAATTTATTCTTTTAATTTCTGAAGGTAGAGTAGGTATAAAGCAAAGGTAGGAGGAGGGACATACAGAGAGAACTGCAGGGAGGTCTCTGCAGAGGTGCTGCAGTGTTTGCTGCAGGTGTCAGCAGCTGGGGCTGGCTCTCAGGGGTGTGCAGTGTGGCTGGCACAGGTGAAAGCTCGCTGCTGGAAATGAACAGAAGTAGTATTATAGTAAAGTATTTATTTTGAGAGAAGCTGTGGTTTTCTATGCTGATTTTGATGGCAGCTGCCAAGGCTGGAAATGCCAAAGCCTCAGCCACAGTGCCCATCTACAGGGAAAAGCTCTCAATCACCCAGCATTCCTTCCCTGGACACAGCAGCTGTTCACCTGCAGCCTTGTGTTGCTCTTATGCTTGTGTGTTCATTTTGTATTGGAATGTTCTTTGCAGAGTTTAGCTACTTTTTATTTCCTTTCTAAAGCCGTTTCTAGAGTTTGACACTGCTGGGGGTTTGGGGTGTTCTTTGTTTTTTAGTTACTTGAGAGTTGGACAGATTTTGTATTTCTGAATCTTGGGGACAGTTATGGTCACCTCCTTCCCTTTCCAGCACCCTTTCCAGCAAATGTTTGTTGCTAGCATAACTGTGTTCTGCCTTTAGGCCTTGGTGATCAAGAACTGTCTTCTGAAAGCTGTAGCTCTCACATGTTCTCTTGCAAGTGTTGGTCCCTCAAATAGTAAGGGCAAATGCGATACAGCCATGTTCTAGATCTTGGGAGACTTTCCAATGAATCTCACTGTCTTGAAGGACAAATTATCCATAGGTGTGTCATTTTAATATGCTAACAGTCTTGATTTTAGCAGTTTCTATGTCTTTAATTTTCTCTATGTGCCCATGTCTGTTTATAGAGGCTGAAAATTCTGTAGGTCTTGGTGTAGGAAAGAATCATCTGGCTGAGAGTTGCCCCAAGGTTTTTCTGTGCCTCACAGTCATGTGGGAAGTTAATTACTATGTTTATTTGTTCAGCTACTAATTGAGTTTAAAAAAAGACAACCCTCTTCAACCAGGGTTTAAAAATCTGCCAGGGTGCAAAATTTATGATACCAGGAATGATTTTTGCACTGAGTTAAATTGCAATTGTGTTGCATTTGCGTTGTGGGGACAAAACCACAAGATTATTGAGTGAGATGTAAAGAACACAGTGTCGTAAAGATCTTGACTGTTCCCCTGAGCAGTTTTCTGGGAATTTGCCGTGCACTCTGCATTTTGTGAAATGTATATAGACTCCAAGAGTGTCAGTGTTAATCTTGTGCTGTTTAAAAGCTGAGGGGGTTCCCTGTGTACAGAGATGGGATTAAGCCATTGCAGTCTCTTAGGTCATTCTTGGCTCGGTTGATGACCAAGCCGTGGTGACGACTCTTCTTTACAGGAATGTTTTCCTTCTTGTTTGGGTTAGCGCTGATTAATGAAAATAACTTGAGGGATCACTGCTTTCTGTCAGGTTTCTCAGACATTTTATTTTTCCAAAGCAATGGCAAATTTGGGTTTGGGTCACTGTGGTTATGAGTGAGTCCTGTAGAGGAGGTGGAGCAAGCCCAGTTTTGATAGACAAGAGGGTTTTGCTTTAACGTGCTGGGTCCAGGAGGACGCAGCCATTATTGAAGAACTTCTGCAATTCAGGTGAAAGTAAAAATGTTGCACTATTGCCTGTTAGTAGGGTAAAGCTGCTGAGAGAGAATGGTGAAACCATCGATCACTGAAGTTGAGTTTGTTGACTCAGTCAGTGTTAATACTGCAAAGTGGTTGGATATACTGTAAATGTTTCAGGTCTCCTGGGTTGAAGGTTGTTCAAAAGTGAACTAAATATAGTTGTGTGTTGTGGTTTTTTTCTGCAGGTTCTGAATGAGAAAAAGCTTCAAGAAGTTGACAGTCTGTGGAAAGAATTTGAAACTCCTGAAAAAGCAAACAAAATGTAAGCAGCCTTATGTGGGGATAGCAGTGTGGCTTGTGGAAGAACATGGCTGCACGTAGTTAAACACAGCTGAGGTTCAGAATGAACTATTGATTTTTGGGTTTCAGTATTGTAAAAGCTGTCAGCAATGATAATGTGAAGTTAGATACTCTGAGACGCTTACAATGGAATATCAAAGTGAACGAAATACCTTACAGTGTAATTAAGTAGCAGAAATCATTACCATGTGTCACCAAAGCAAAAATTGAACAATATTTTAAGGTGATGTGGGTGCTTTGACAAGAACATCCAAGCTTGTAATGCTGGAAGTGTCAGTGAAACGACAGGGTTTTGTGCTCCCAGGAAATTCTTTTGGGAAAAATAAAGCTTAATCCAGGTGGAACTACGTAAATGACTGAATTGAGAGCTAGTGTTGTTGCCCATGCCATCAGTGAGAGTTAGCACCACTGCAGAGTTGCACAGGGATTGCAGCGTCCACTAATCAAGCTGGCCTTTCTAGCAAATTGCCCTAAAGCTGGGGACAATGGTGGATTCCTTCCAAGTCTGTCTAGTGTTTTTATAGCAAGATTTCTAACCAGCTTTGATTATAATGGATGTATCTGAGCAAGCTATGCATTTCATGTTTATCCTGCTCTGTAACAGCACTTAGAGCAGAAGCCAGAATATCCCACATCTGCCTGTTTGTAGTGTGGTTAATCTTGTCCTAGAAACATCATCCTGGCCTCTTATTATACAGGATGTGGCTCTTAATGGGATCTCTACTCTGATAAAAATAATTCCTCTTTTGCCTTTCTGAGAAGGCATTGGTGTAAGCCTGAAGCTTTTGTCAGGATCTGCAAATGCTTAACTCAAGTATTTGGCTTTATCTGTGACCTTGCTTCCTTTGCAGATACTTGACTCACAAAGAGCTAGTGGTTAATCAAAGCTGGATTTGTTAAATGCCTGTCCCTGACAAGGAATTTACTGGATTGAGATAGCTTCTTAACTGTAACTATATATCAACATCACAGATTGTGTGAGGGGTAGAGGGAAGCTAAGCATCTGACACAGTGTGGTTAAACACTCTTCGTATGATTCTTGGCTCTGGTCAGCACTTAGGGCATTAAAGAAATTTTTGTTGTTTGTCTTAAGCTCAGCTCAGAACTTGTATTCTAACATCTAATTACAGGGGGAGGACTTGAGGATTCATGGGAAATGAATCAGTTCAAATTTAAAGTCTTTGAAGATGCATTTGGTTGAAAAGCATGTTAAATCTGAGCTGTACAGGCTCTGCATTCCACAGAGGCAGAACATTTCCTTTTGAAGATGAGTGGGAAGATGCTATCATCAGTCAATCAGGGTGCAGTGTTGAAATTTAAATGGATGATGTCTGTCTTTAAATATGAACTACAAAGCAAAAAGGGGGGTTTGGTTTTCTGGTGAGGTTGGTCCAAGAAATACCAAATCAAAATTCCTATTTTTGTTTTTTCTTTTATATAACTACTGTGGGACCCAGCTGAAAAGTCACACCAGACTCAGTTGGCCAGTTTAGTGCTCTCAGTCCTTTTTGAGGGTCTGCATATTGATCTTTGCTCTCTTGAAGCCTTAGGAAAAAGAGAGGAGCTGTATAGCAGAGGCAGAAAAAAGATAAAATGGTTCTAGCATGTGGTTTATGTACACTTATTTACACACTTCTATTTTATTTCTGAAGAGTAAAGCTGAAACACTTTGAAAAATTTCAGGACACAACAGAAGCACTTGCTGGTAAGTGAGTTAACACTATTACTACAAAAACATCAAATCTCTGTCATGCACTAGTTCACTCATTACTTGCCTGTGTCCATGCTCTTTTTCTTTTCTTAGCTTTTAAATTATAGATTTTTTTAAAGTGAGCTGGTTTTGATGGTTATGAGGTCACTTATCCAGTCTATAGCAAAGTAAAGATGTAATAAAGTCTAGTTTTTTCCTTCAGTGGATATTTTTAAGCAGTTTACAAATGAGCACCATATAAGTTGTGACTGATACATGTAGCCTGTCTGTTGACAATGATGGATTCTTGTTGAAGCTGAGTATCACTGATTTGAGTCAACAATTCGTCACTACCACTGAGACAACAGACAGGTGTTAGAGAACATTCATTATTACAGCCACCTGGGTTTTATGGATACTTGTTATGTCTGTGGTTTTCAGCCTAAAAAAGGTCTGTGTTCTCATTAAATTCAGGAGTTTAAGCAAAATGGAAAGCCTTATACTCAATAATTTTTACTAATTCTACACTGAAATGCTTGATATATGGCCTGGTTTGAACAGAAATGGTAGGAATTTTAGACAATAATTCAGAAATGGTGTGACAATTACTGCTGAATGTGCTGTATGACTTAAGTAGGTGAATGTTCCAGGTCACATTTATAATTAAAGAGCAGTTCTTCATATTCTGATGTGGTAGGGATAGCTTATAAAGGAAGCAAATAAGCAAGAATGGAGGCACAACCATCAAACATGAGATACAAATAAAAGAGCTGAGATTGAAGCTGTTGTATGTTCCTCTCCATGGCATATTTTTTGTATTATGTTGCTTTTGCATAGGTTTGGATTCAGTTCATGTGTAGTTAGGCTGATTAAAAAACCCAAAAATATCCAAAACCTTTTACTACTTTGCTTCGAGTTGACTTATCTGTGAAATGGAGAGGTTCAGACTACTTATGGCTCATTGACTGTTTCAAGGGGGTTAGATGCTATTGGACAGCTTGCAGGGTGGAAAATTATCTGCATTGCAGAAGACTTGAGAGGAAACTCAGCACAGCACTTTGATTTTACTCTTACATGTCATTAGGTTCTGGAAACCAAAAATCACTGGCTGCTGCTCTGTTACTGTGATGAAGGTATATCAATCACAGAAGTTCAGTGGAGCACAGAGCTGACCCTCAAAGAGAGTTGTATAAGTGCCTGCTTAAAATATATTGTGTGGGATTGTAAAGCTTTTACAGATCTATTAATATTTGAGAATGAAGAACGTCCTTTAAAGATTCTCCTGTCTGCAAGCTGCATTAAAAGGGTCTGTCTGACTGTCCAGTTTGGCATAATTCCTGAGGCTTTAGATAGTACATTATCATCACCAGAGAATGCAAATAAGCCATTACTCAATTTAGGATATCATGGTTGCTGCCTAAGGGACCTGGCAAATGGTTGGTTAATTAAATGATACACAAAATATTCCCATATAACCTTGCCGTTGGAAATGTTAAACATGTATCTAAAGCATATGGCATACTGTTTGTAGAGATCCTTAAACAAAATTGGCAAAAATAGAACTGAAAACATATGGAGAAAGGAGAGGCAACTGGGAGAAGGGTTTTTGATTTAGGCCTTCAGAGGAGGAAGTATATAATTTTCTTCTATTTTGATTTTTAGCTATTGCATGGTGAAGTAGTGTATTGCAGCTCAGACTAGAGCTACTGTGGACAGTTAAATACATGAAGTTAGGAGTAATATTTTTACAGGTTTTAGGAGGGGAAAGAAACAGCATCTTTGGTCTTTCTGTTTTATACAGCATCCACAGCTCTTGTAGAAGGCAAGCTCAGCAAGAACTTGAAGAAGATTCTCAAGAAGATAGTGGCAAAAGATGCCCATGAGCAGTTGGCTGTGGCAGATGCCAAACTTGGAGGTGTCATAAAGGTGATAACTGATTTTGCTGTTTTTCCTTTTGTCTCTTGCTACTGAAATGCTATAGTCAGATTCTAGAGATTTTGCAGTTCCTAGCAATGGATTACAGCTGCCAGTGCTGTGTTTGCAGCAGAGAGGATAGTTAATCCTAGTATGTGTACAGGGAAGATGTTGTCTTGAGAACACAGGTGAGTGATATGGTAAGAATGCACTGAGGTCTTCAGGTTTGCTTGATTTCTCTCTTAAATATTGGTCCAAAACCCAGCAAGTAGAAAAATTAATTTCCCTAATGATCCAATCCAGAAAATGAGTGGAGGGCGGAACCAACCAAGAAATCCAAGCCAGGCAGACAGATATTCCTCACTAACAGATGCAGCATAGTAGGTGGTAATTTATTGTCTTTTTGGGAGTGGGCATTGTTGTGCCTTCCACAGTGTGCAGGCAGCTGTGCACACCCCTTGGTCCTTGCCTGCCCAGAGAAAGGAGGTGGTTCAGTGGAGGTGGACTGCCTTTTCCAGTGTCTCCTAGGTGTCAAGTACCAGTTTCCCATCTCATGTCCAGTCGCTCCCTGTTCCACTGAACTTTGTTCTGACAATCTCCTCATTCTGTCTTAGGAGACTGTGTAGGCTGCAAAATGAGGGCTTAATGTTGAAATGAATAATAGCAAGGACTTTGAACTAATTATTCAGTCTTGTTATCTGAAAAAGACACAAAGCCCCTAACTCTCTACCTCTGAATTTTCTTTCTGTGACCAAACTGTTTCTAGTAAACTTCAAAATCTTGAATCTTAAGTTGAATGTTCTATATACCAGATAGAGCATTAATTATAAATCTGCTCTTCAAAGTGGAATATTAACTGTTTGGGGAACTGGGGGTGTCACTACCTTGAGCATCAAAAATGGATAAAACTTGTGTGATCATGGGATTGCAGTGGGAAAACCAGTTAAAATGATGTAAGGCTGCTGGAAGAAGGACTTCAGAGGAATGCTGTGTTGTGCCTTACTTTGGACCATTGATTTCCACACTGCAGGAGAAGCTGAATTTGAGTTGTATACACAGCCCAATGGTTACAGAGCTGATGAGAGGAATTCGCTCACAGATTGAAGGGCTCATAACAGGCCTCCCTTCTCGAGAGATGGCAGCTATGTGCCTGGGTCTGGCACACAGGTGAGTTCCTACAGCAGCTCTGTTTCATCCTGTCTGCCCCACTCCTATGTCCCTGGCTCTGCTGTGCTGCTTGAAGTGTCTCTGAGTATATGGCATGGTCTCATACCCTGTAAGTCAAGATACTTTTGTATCTGAAATCTTGTTTTACAAAGGAAGGGCTTTCCAGTTAGCACCACCCCTTTAGGGAAGGGCTTCATCTTCACCCAAAGTGGAAGCTGGTAGCTTTCCTTTTCATGTTACATACTTCAGGATTTCATCTGGAATGTGTCTGGAGCAGTCAAGGGTGTCATTGAAAGCTCCACTGCCACTAAGAGACAAGGTGGAGACCATGATTTGGTGATTTGTGCTGGAATAAATATCCGTATAATAAATAATGCAAATATTAAAGACAGGGTTATTCTTCCCACCTTGTTCTTGCTGCTTTTTAGATTTAGTGGAGTAGTAGTTAAATACAAAGTTGTTGGATCACCATGGGATCAGGCATCCATTAGCGAGTAACTTTTTAATCCATATTCTGACATGAGCTTGTCCTGTCACAAGCCATTGGCAAGTTAGAGAAATGCTTTGCTAATTCCTTAAAAGTGTGTTTGCTTAGAAAATGGGCATTAATATTGAAAAAGGACTTTTAAGATGCAAATCCTCATTGATACCAAGTGTCTTTGACTGTGGCATACAGAAAAATTGTTAACATAACATTAAAGCCAGATGATAATGGGCTTTCTCAGACAGTGAGAATCTGTTCCAGGAAGTTTTTTGTTGTTTCACATTAGTGTTGCCGGTATTTGCTGCTAGGGAGGTGCAGTTTTGTGGATTGCTTCCAGCTGCTGCCCAACTGGAAGTGCTGTTGACAAATACATTTTGTGGAGAACCATGCAGAAAAACCAAGAGCAAATTTATTTCCTGCCACAGCACTCATATTCAGTCTGTTGCAGGTGGTACTAATAACCTTAAGTTTCCCTTTCACCGTGGTCACAGGGTCTTGGAGGGATACGTCAGGGTTGTTGTGAAGCTTGTGTGGCTTCTGGCCACAGTCAGTGTGGCTTCTGGCCACAGCTGAGAGCAGCCAGTGGCACAGAACTGAGCTTGATTTCAGTGAACCTGTGGACAACTGTGTTTGTGTTAAAAAGGAACAGGTGGGGCATATTCTGCAGCAAGATGTCAGGATGCTGATGAAACTGTATTTGTGTCTCCTCAGCCTTTCCCGATACAAGCTGAAATTCAGCCCAGACAAAGTAGATACCATGATTATCCAGGCAATTTGTAAGTATATTTAGAGCTTGAATTATTAATGGATTTGGCTTAGGATAACTGACTTCTTTAAATTGGCTAAAGAAAAGTACTGCTGTCAATTTCCTCCTAGGATGTCTTAGTAAATTGGGCACTGATGTTCAGCTAGGCATAAAGTGTATTTTCTCAATAGGGTTTTCCACAAGCAGGAACATTTTTAGGGTGATACAATAAACTAGAGTGCACTTTTTCTTAGCATAGAAATCAGCTGAACTACAGGCAGTGTTAGTTCAGTCCTCTAAGGGCTTTCCTTCCCAACATGCCTCCCTTCTGAGTGGTGCTGGGAGAATGCACCCCACAGGATAGCGTTTTCTGACCCATCATTTAGGTGGTGTCTTGCATAGAGGGCAATGTAGAAATTGACCCCTGCGTTAGGCTTGTAAAACACACTGTAGTGTGTAATGCTGCTTTTTGTCTCCTTGCTTTCCAAATGGAAAACAGACTGAACTTGTTAAAGCAGCTAGGAAAGCCCATTCCTCATTTTTCCTTGAAGATACACATATAATGTGCATGCTTGCTGTGAAGCAGTGATTAGGAATCCTGTTTGGAATATTAATTCCCAGACTGTTGCCAATGATGAAACATAGTTGAACTGAAATTAATGATGTAATTCAGTTCCTTCGTCACTACCACTGAGACAACAGATGGGAATGTTGGTATTGCATTAGCAGGAAATATTTTAGCCTCAGGGCTCTCTAGCAATATATGCTGTAGGTGCTCTACTCTAATAAGCTATAAATCTGGTTATTTGTTATATCTAGTAAATGGTGAGCCCATTGGCTTTGTATTTGGTATATTTATATTATAACAGCAACCAAAAGGTTTGCTCTTTTAAATCACGTAATGGAATACAAGATCAGTTAGTTACCATTAAAACATTTTTTCCTCAAAGTTAGTTGGATGGCTACATTTTACATCAACCTTGTGTGTAGCACTTTGGCTGACTAAGAGGAAGGGTAAGTGGCTGCTGCACTCCTTCTAGGGGAATGTGCTTTGCAGCTGTTAGGGAGTTTGTCCAAGATGGTCCCAGTGATAAAACTTTGAGGCCACATTCATGGGAATTCTAACATTTCTATAGTATTGTGCCTGGTATTAGGCAGTTCTCTGAAAAGTAAAAGCTTCCAGTGTACTGCAGTTTGGTTTATTCCAGTATTTATAGAGTGAAATACTTCAGGTAATCTCCCTTTACCCTATTTAAATTGGTTGGTTTGAGAGTACCACATTTTTAGGTTGCCCTTTTAGAAAAAGAGCTCTGTCCTTCTTTCTTTTAGCGCTTCTTGATGACTTGGACAAAGAACTGAATAACTACATCATGCGCTGTCGGGAATGGTACGGCTGGCACTTCCCTGAGCTGGGCAAAATCATCACGGATAACCTGGCGTACTGTAAATGCGTGCGGAAAGTCGGTGAGTACTGAGGACAGCCGAGCCGGGGGCGTGGCAGTGGGCACGGCGTGAGTGGCGCTGGTGTGAGACCCGCTCACTGCTCATCCAGCTGCTCCTCACCCTGAGCAATGCTGCCTTCAGCAGCAGGGTAGATGGGGCCAGCAGAAAAGGAGGGTGTGTTTGCATCTGGATGTTGGTGCAATTTGCCATTTGGAAGCTTAAGTGAAAGCTAATGCCACATCACCAACCAGTCCATCATGGACCACCAGCACATCTTAGAATCACAGTTAGTCAGCAGACCAGTTTGGAAATTAGCTCCTAAAAAACTGATGTAGAGAGAAGTGTTGGCTGTCTCTGGAGGTTCTTGAAGACGGCAGCTACTAGAATACTCAGAAGAGCAGAAAGAGTGGCTGCTATATTTTGGACACTTGCCTCACCTCTTGGGCTCGTGTGCTTTGTATTGATTTATTTTTTGCTTGGTTGGCTTTTTGTAATAATGAAGTTTGCAGTCCAGAGAGAGACTTGTGGTTTTAAGGGAGCTTTTTTCCCCCCAGTTGTAGAAACAATTAAATAGATTTGGTTAGTGGTAAGTGACTGCTTCCTGGAATTCTATTCTCTTAATATTGTCACTGAAAATTTTGCAGCAACTAGCTACTGAAAAGGTAAAGTATGCAGTATGGGCTTTCTGGTTTTTTCCCTAGTTTCAAATTTAATATTTCCAACCATTCCTAGCTGGTATAAACACAAAGTCAGAACACTGACATATATTTTAGGAATTTGGAATAGTGTGATGGCTGACTTGACTCACTGTTTTTATTTTGGCCTTTTATCTTCATCTGTTTCTGTGCTTTTTTTACTAGTTCATCTCGCCCCCAGCACAAACATGCTTTCATCTGTCCCCCACAGGAGACAGAAGCAATTTTGCTTCCTCTGATGTTTCTGACATCCTACCAGAGGAGATTGAGGAGGATGTGAAGGCTGCTGCTGAGATTTCCATGGGGACAGAAGTATCAGAAGAAGACATAAACAACATAATCCATCTCTGTGATCAGGTATGTACACATGGATGGATAGGAGTAGGACTCTTTCAGCTGTTTCAGAGCCACTTCTGCCAAGGATAGCTTTTCCCAGGGCAGTGTTAACACACTTGTGATGGCAGTGATGATTCCTGTATTCTTGCTCTCCTGATGTTCAGACATGAGGGTGCACAGTCACTACCTCATCTGAGCCATCTCAGGCTGTTGATGTCTGCATAAGGCCTTCTGAAAGTGGAAGTCTTACTTTTGGGAGGAATTTTGCTATCATTGTACTTTCAAGTATTTGAGATAATAGCATTGTATAGCTTCTTTTTAATCTGTCACTGTGGAAACTAGGTGATAAACCCTGGATTAAAAGTGGACCTCTGAAGCCCCAAAAGAATTAGATGTTCTACCCTGCTCTTGTCTGGGCTGTGTGTGAACAAACACCCTCTGACTGCAGTTGTGCTAGTTGGATCCCTTTGTGACTTTACCAGAGAGTGGCAGGGTTAGGAGTTCCTGTTCTTGGTCTAGACCAGGCTGCTTTTTTCTGTGCATTCTAATTGTGTATATTTGTATGGAACAAGTAAAGAGCATGTATTCCATTTCAAGAGAATGGTGGCAAAGATTTATGTAAAAACTGAGTATTCCAGGGTTTTGTCCTAAAGAAAATGTCCTTACTAAGTATTTTTGTTCTGCCTCACTGTCTTTGGCATGAGCTGGGTTGTCAGCTCCTTTATCAGGAGTTTTGCTGAGAAAATAAGTTGCATAAGGGAGTAAGCAGAACAGATCCAATATACTTTGTGGATGTAGCTCTGCTCTGGGAATATGCCCTATATAAAGCTTCCTGCAACTCTGGCTCTTGGCTGTTTGCATTTTGCAATTTGTTAGTCTCCTGCATTGGAATTCTCAGCACTTCCTCGTGTCAGTATATTTATCTCTTACTATTTTCTGGTCGGCTGATACTGACTCCTGTAACCAAACTCTGTCTGTGCCAGGTGATTGAAATCTCTGAGTATCGGACACAGCTCTATGACTACCTGAAGAACAGAATGATGGCCATTGCTCCCAATCTCACTGTCATGGTGGGAGAACTGGTGGGAGCAAGGCTCATTGCTCATGCAGGTGGGTTACAGTGAGCAACATAAATAAATCTTAGGTGATCTCATCAGAGGTTTTCTCTGAGGAGCTGGTCAGCTAAAAGCATTATGTAAGGTCTGGTGAACATATCGTGGTAAATGGGGCGAAGGCAGCACTTCAGGAATCTTGAGAATACCAGCATGAGCTTGGTAGTAGTCTGTGATGACGAAGTTCTCAGTTGGCCTGAATTCTTTTTGGAATATGAGGGCAACTTAAGTCACTACCTCTTCTGAGACACTTACTGAGCCTCCTGCTGATAGTTCAGTCACTTCTGAGGTAAAAAACCAGCACTGAGCGTTTATAGTCAGACTGGCTCAAGGCAGCAGCCTTATTTCAGTTATCTGTGCTGCAGTTCTGTGATGAAATGTTCTTGCTGTCAGACTGTCAGGAGTAGGCATTATTCCAGTGGAATATGTTTCATTGAGTCAGCCTTCTTTCCTGATGCTCAAATCAAACCAAGACAGTTGAGGCATGAAAGACTGAAACAGTTTACCTGTCCTTCAGGAAACAAATGGGAAACAGCCTTCATGAAAATAGAGGGATCTGAGCTTCTTACACTATTCAAAAGCAGGAGCCTAGCTGCTCCTCTGACAAATTACTCTTCCTGTCTCATCTCTTTCTAGGTTCCCTCCTGAATCTGGCAAAACATCCAGCTTCCACGGTTCAGTTGCTGGGTGCTGAGAAGGCACTCTTCAGAGCACTGAAGACTAAAAGGGACACACCTAAGTTTGGCCTTATCTATCATGCCTCCCTGGTGGGACAAAGCAATACCAAAAATAAAGGAAAGGTAAGTTGCATAGTTCTTTACTAGCTTGGCTTTTTCCAGGGCATTAATATCTTGAGCTTCATGATGGCTTGAGCTTCACAGTGAGGCTCTTTCCGTGGCTTGCTTTACTGTATTGCTTTGTGGTGACATGGAAAATACCACTGTCCTACAAATCTTTGAATATTGCTCACTCCTGGTCAAAAGAAGGGAATAGGATTGTCTATTTGACATACCTGAGTGATAACAGATGTATTCCTGCTGAGTTACACTGTCTTTCTCAAGGGCTATGTTACTGCTTTTTTCTATGTGATAGTAAACTAAGGTGTTAAAGGCTTTAGTCTTGCTTGAAAATTGGATTCTTTTTGTACTGAAGTTATTTGCAGCTTGGTCTTAATGCTTAGTCTTTCATAATGCAGGTGGATGAATATGTGTTTGAATTGTGGAGAAAGTTGGAAATGACACCTCAGACTAACCTGATCTAAAGGTTTGGGGTGGAGTAGGATATGTATAACTGACTTGCTGTCTCAGATGTTTCCCTCTATTTTTCAAGGAAACAAGGTGTTACATTAACAGTATTTCAGTGTTGAAAGAATGAGACACTATTTTTGGATTAAACACTGCTAGTAAATGGTTACTTTGTTCTTTTGTTTGTGGGTATGGTTTCCAGATAAGAGTGAATCATTGCCTTATGTTAAGCCTTAGCATTTCATATTATTTTTGGCTTTTCCAGATTTCTCGAATGCTGGCAGCAAAGACTGCCTTGACTATTCGTTATGATGCCCTTGGAGAGAACACCAGTGCTGAAATGGGAGCTGAGAACAGACTAAAAGTAGAGACAAGACTGAGGCTTTTGGAAGAGAGAGGGGTAAGTCTTGCAGAGAGCTGCATGAAGCTGTCATTCTTATTCAGGGTATGATTTTTCTGACACAGCTTTTTGACTCTTCTCCCTCAGTAGCATGTCGCTCTTACCCTGCAGTTTCTCCCAGCTTTGGCTGGAGTGGCCAGGTGTGTAAGTTGGCTGCAGGCATTTCTGTGTCAGCTGTTCTTGTTTACAGGATTGTCTTTATTTGCATTATACTGAAAAATCCTGCTATTGAGCAAAATTAATAAGATCATACCTTTACATTCCCTACATCTCTATGAATTGCAAGGATAGGCTTATTACTTCATAGTTTCTTTCCCTTTACATTAGAAGGAGTATTTGTGCCAGTATTTTTTCTACCCTGGTTCCTAGAATCTGGACAGAATCTGGGGGTGCTTAGTCTTAGGGAGCTTTCTCTGTAGCTAAAGCAAGATGTTATTCTGCAAATTCCTGCATTGCCCTCCTACCGCTTGATGCATATCTTGGCTCTCCACACCTGCTGTTCCTTGTTGCCATCAGCACAGTGTGCTGGGAGAACACTGGGACCCTTTCCTCTTTTAGGTGGCTGCTGCATGTGATCTTGTGAATGACAACTGCTGCATGGGATCTTGTGAATGACAGCTAGGTTCAGCCTTCCAAGCTAGATCTGATGCCAATGCTCTAGTACTGGCATCACTAGAACAGAAAAGAAAAATCCAGAAAAACCTGCCCACTCTCTTCATGGAAGGTGAAACTTCCCATCAGAACAAAGGCAAGGAGACATGTTAACACCAAAAGACAGACCAGTCACCTGACAAGTACACATTTAATTTAGTTTGGGGCCTGTGTTGTGGCTTTAAGGTTGGCTTTATGCCAGCTTTAGGGTGATACCTGCCCTGACGTGCAGTTACTCTTGCCAAAGAAAAAATGTGCACAAATTTGAGCAGCTTTTGGGAATTTGGAGGTATGATTTTGTCATGTGACTGTCGTACATTTGATGCAGTCGTAGATGCCCCTTACTTGAATTGGGCTCTTGAAGAGTAGCATTAGGAAGGCCATTCTCACCTCAGCCTTCCTCACCTCAGTTACACTCCCTGTCACTACTCTACACTCAGGTGTAAAACTAGTGCAGGTACACAAGAGCTTGACCCATAATATATGTCTGTCTTCCCATTTTTAATTCAAGAGCTGAATAGCTTGTGTTGTGAATTCTTTTCCTTATGAGTAATTTGTTTTTCATATCTAAATTTTTCTTGTAGATAAGAAGAATAAGTGGCACTGGAAAAGCCTTGGCCAAGACAGACAAGTATCAAAACAAGAGGTGAATAGTTTTTCCTTTCAGCTTTGCTGAGTAAAAATAACTCTCCATGTTTTTATTTCTGAAAAGCATTTTGGTTGTGGGTTGAGTTGACCTAAGATCCAGAAAATATTTTCTATGCTGTTTAAACATTGATAATAAGTTCTATTGCTAATAAGAATTTAATTTTTTCCAGATGTTCTAATAATAAATTACTGACATCATCAGATAGCAAGTACTTTAGGTGCTACCAGCAGCACCCCAAAAAGCAGGGTGTTAATATATAGAAGCTTTATTTATTATAATTCTGAATGAAATTAATTGGATAAAATAAGAGTTTTAATTAATTTCTTTTATATGGAAGCTGTCCTAGAGACCTCTCTTATTCATAAAAAAAGGAAAAAACCAGGCACCACTTGTTCTGAGCAAAGCTTCATCTCCTTGTTTAAGTCTTGTATGTAATAAGTAACATGTCTTAAGCAATAGGTAAGGTCTTTATGTACTCTGGACACTGTTAGAACAGTTTCTGGTGCCTAAAGTGACACTGTAAATTGCAACTGGGGCAGCTGAACATCTGAGGATTGGAACAAGGTATTATTAGTCTGTGCTGTGACATCTGAGTTTATTGCTTAATTTGGTTGCAGGCTTCTTGCTTAGCTTGGCCTGCTTATTTTGCTGAGCCTTTGGTGTAGAGAGGGCAAGAGCTCAGCAAAACCAGGGCTCTGCTCATTCTGTGAGGAAAAATTAGCCCTGTTGCACCCATCTGCAGCCCCCAAACATCTTTCTGGAGTCTAGCTGTAACTTCTGTTTCCATATGCCAGCCGTTTCCAAGTGTAGTGACGGCTGTGATTTCTGGAGCAGCTTTTGCAGACAGTGTCAGTCAGCAAATGAAGCATCAGGGCGTGTCAGGAGGCAGGAGCTGAGGGAGGAGGTTGTTAAAGAGACAACATAGATGCTGGGGTTTGACCTCTTGAAATGAGGAATCATGAATTCCTGCCAGGACATGTTTCTGCTGTTAGACATGCTTTGCAAACATGTCTAGTCTTGGGGAGAATCTGAAGATAATTCCTGGCTGTTCGGCATAGTCTGGCTGCCTAAAAGGGAAACTAACTCAGTACTTGTCAAATTGTCCTTGTAGTACAAAAATGGCAGTATTGCTGCATGGGCGTGTTAGAAGGGCTAAAATAGTGTTTTAAGGAGATGGGCAAGAATCTTAATCTTGTGTGGAACTGTGGATTTTGTATGAGTTAGCGAAATTAAAGTAATGTATCAGAAGTTAAATGCGAGTTAGTTTTTGGAGACAAGGTTCAAGTGAAATGTTTCTGTATGCTTTCCAAAAAAGATGCAAGAGATGCTATATTTGTCTTATTTATGGTTTTGTGGTTTTGGTTTTTGGTTTGGTTTTGTTTTAATTAGCGGTATTATGACAATGACAAGGAAGCCAGTGAGCTCTCACTTGGGTTTAACTGAAGCAGAGTCCACCTTTTGCAAAAGGCTGCATAATCAATTTCTTTAAACCAATATGAAGTGTTAATACCCATGAAAATAATTTGCCATGTTTAGAGGATGAGCTGGTGGTACTGTCTGCTGGCATTGCCACATGCTTCCCAGCCTGGTCACTCAGCTTCAGTTGCTTTTATAACCTGTGCGAGGTAGCTACTGCAGATTCCTATTTTAGAAAAGTTCATATGTTCATTTTATGGCTAGGGAGGAAATATTTTAGACTTAGTGTTTTAAAATTCCTTTTTTCTTCAGTAGGAGTTCTGTCCTGAATAAGAAAATAACTGCTTCACTGCTATTTGATGATTCTGTTGCCCGTTACAAGTTCCAATTAAAGAGCACTGGATTTCAGGGTGGCTGGTTCTCTACAGCCTGTAGGGAAGTTTAGGACTGAACAAATGAGCATGCAGTAACTGAGAAGAGGCAGTTTCAGACACAGATTAGATATTTCAATGTTGCATAAATTCAGTGATACAGGTGGTACAGCAGTGAGCCATAACATTACCCTGCCTTGTGAGTTTGCCCTCTCTGTGTAATGGTGGAGAAGCAGTGTAGAAAAAGCAGAAGTAAAGCTGCTTCTAATGCTTTGTGTATCTGTATATATGTATTATTACCCCTAGGGTACAATTATAGGGTAATATACCAAATCCAATACAGTAATACACCAAATGGTGGGGAGCTGTGTGCCCGTGACCATAAGGCTATGCTGGATAGGCTTTCAGCATCAGAGAAATCAATGTAATGTGTAATATAAGTGCCCTGTAGAGCCTTGAATGGGTATAAGCCAGGATCAAACTCTTAGTTAACTGGTATTTTCTTTTCAGACAGTTGTACTTTGTGAGGTATCTCTTCCCTAGTCATGATTACTTATAAAGGCACTGCGTATTGGAGGGAGGGCCTTACCACCTGTAGATGCTTTGTTAGCTGAGCAAGATTGATTTTCAAATATTCTTGGTAGGTTGTGTTGGAAAGTTTATGTTCAACTGCAGGGTCTTACCTGAAGGTTTGCTCTTTTTAATACATAAACTGACTTTTTTCTTCCTTACAGTGAAGTAAAAGTTTTTGACCCCTCTGGTGACTCTACACTTCCTGTTGTTTCCAAGAAGCGCAAAATTCAGGAGGTGGATGAACAAGACACAGAGGTTACAGTGAAAGCAAAGAAGTTCAAAGCAGAGATGAAAGGTTGGTTGCTGTACCTGTGCTGCTGCCATATCACTATTTGCATCGTGCAGTTGGGCTTAGCATTTACAGCCAGCCACAGTACCTGGGTATTCTCCTTGGGAATGACAGTGTATTTAAGAAAGGTAATGATCCTTTACAGACTGACACCAGACTGTGGTCAATTTACAAGCTGTTGTACATGTATAAAAACATTTAAAAACTCTACTCATATTCTTGCAGAATTTCTTGCTCAGCAGGTTTGTATTTAGTATTTTGAAGATAGAAACGCTGCTCTCTGTAAAACCAGAACTTGCTCTATTTTCTTTCAAGAATACTGTTTTCTTCTGTCTAGAAGTGTTTTCTGGCATTTTTCAACATAAAAAGAGGTCCGAATTTGACATGAAATGACTCTTGGAAATTTCCATCTGAATTTACATAATACATGAACAATTGTTATTCTCTGGGGAGCTAAAACTGAGCTATGTCCATAGATGTGCTTTCCTTCTCTGATAAGTTACTGTGTGAAGAAATACTTTGAACTGCAACTGCAAAATAATCTAGTGTAACATTATGGTTCATTTTAAGAAACATTCTGTTCTCACCAGTGTGTAACTTGGGAGGGGAAAAAATGGGGAAAAAGAAGATGACTTAAAGTCACTTCTGTGAGATCCAGAGCCAGATCTGGGCATGAACTACTCACATGTTTTGCCAGCTACCTGTGCCTGCAGCAGGTGAGGGCTGTCAGAGCCTTGCCTTTCTGCCTTCTCTGCTGCTCTGTTCTAGGGGATCAGAGTGCAGATATGCTGGTTCAACACCTCTTCATGCTCAGGTGATGGGAGGTGTGTGATCATTCCAGACACCACTTAGTTCATGGTGTCTGTGTACATGGAGGGAGCAACTTGCAGGAACCTAAAACATAGCTGAGAAGTAAAGTTAAACTGGAGGGAAGGAGAATCTTTTGTGCTGTAAAGCTGAGATCTGTGCCCCAGCTTGTTCTCTTATACTTAACATAATGAGACATGAGTACTTTGGAGGCTTGAACTTTGCCCATTTGCTTTTGGAGAATGTGGATGTTCTCACAGCTACTGCTTTTGAACTAACTTCTCTTGCTGTAGCCAAAATTGTTCCCCTGGGCTTCCCTTGCATTATCAAAGCAAGTGTTGACATCTCACAGGCAGGAGTTCGTTGCAGGTGAAATATTACATTGACTTCCAACCTGCTCTTTTGTAGTTCGAGGAGGATATTTCTGTTCATAGTTATATTATTCACTGATTGGTGCTTTTATACACAAACCTGCTTGTGTTTGCTCCATTTACTTTATTTCCAGATTTGGAAATTGGGTGGAGCTTAGCAGGTATCCTAGAGCTGGAGGTAGTGTCCAGAATACTTGTGGACTACTGAAAACTGTTCTGTTTGGCTTCTTTTTTTTCAAATTTCCCCAAACCTCAAGTACAGGCTTCAGATGTGTTGCTCTTCTTCCTTAAAAGATGGGTCATTCTTCAAATGTATGGTTAATAGCTCCTGCTTTTTTCCAGTTCTTTGTATCAGCTGGGTCATTTTATTTGACTACCTGGGCATTAGTGCTAACTATGCCAGTTGCTTCAGACTATAGAATAAAATGTTTCCAGAGAGTTTATTTATCTTATGTCACTTCTGTGCAGAATTAATCCCTTCAGCCTGTCCTCTTGTACCCTTGAAAATAGCATTGCCTCATGTTTGCAAATTATATTTGAGTACCCAGCATGGGTACATGGATTTCCCTGACACCTGCTAGACAGACCATACCCTTGCTATTTTCCAGCATGATTTCTATGATTGCATAGTGTGCTAGTGGGGGCTTGTGGTCCTAGAAGGTTGAGGAGTTCAGCAAGTGACATAATATACAGAAGAGTGCAGAGGAGGTCCCAGCATTAAGATTTAGGTTGCATGTCCACTTGAATATGCATGTGAGCCTTTAATGTCTGCTGTTCTTGGCTCTGTTGCTTTTTGCTGCAGTGCTCTATTCAGCTTTTGCCTGGTCAGAGATAAGACATCCAGACAGTGTGTTGTGAAAGAATTCTCTGCCCCCTCCTTCCCCACGCTGTTTGTGCAGCTGCATAAAAAACAGGGGTGGTGGAAAAGTAGTCTCAAAAAAAGGCATTCTTCAGCCAGAAATTTTTGTTTGGTTTGTATTACAAGAGGATGGTAAAGGACAAGAAGGAGCTTGGAAGCTGCCACTGAAAAGTTTTGGTCAAACCATTGCTTCTAATATCCGTTTTAAAGGGGGACAGTATTTTGCATTATGCCAGCCCGAAGTGTAAATGTTACTCCGAGATGAGATGTGTGGTGTTTTCTCTCTCCCTGATTGGGGTGCATGAATAGCAGTACTTTGAGTGGGACCTGGCAGGGGGTTGGGGGCTGAGGTGTGACTTCAAACCACATTCACCTTTTATACCTGTCAAGAAACCAGGTGGAAGGATTAGTGCCTGAAACAAGTTATAATCCACTCCAGGAGCTGTCTGTTAAAACCTGTTTTCATGTTGGTGAAGGGAAATAGGGCAGGTGTTTTTGTGACTGTGGTCTCTGAAGTTGGATGTGGCCAAACAGAATGCATACCACCAGCAGGGCTAGACAGTGTCCCCAAGGAAGCCTTCAGCTTGCATTTAGCATCAGGATATAGTAGCAGTTAGTGACTTGGGAAGGTATCTATTGAAAAGAGAAATACATGAAATTAATGGCGTTTATGGAGTGAACCCTGCAAGGTACAATAGCAACAGCTTGTCAGGGTGTTCTTTACTGATAGGCAGTGTGACTTCATTCTGTACATGTGGAACATTGTCTGGAGGAGGGAGGGTACATCAGGACATCAGGCTTGTTTGTAAAAGCTTAGACAAAAATGATTGAAAATGGGTGAGTGGAACTACTGCTGGTGATGTCCAGCACTCACAGGGCCATCAGTCAAACTGCTCTTCAGGGTGCTGCTTTCTGTGCCTCTGTGCCTGAGTCAGAGCCATTGATTTCCTTGTCAGCTGCTGTGTATCACAAAGAAACCCCCACTGGCCTTGATTGACTTGGAAGTAATGCACCTAGAGGGAAAAGGCTAGCACCCCTGAAGCCTTTATCCTCCTTCTGGCTAGGCACAAATATGTGAAGTCTTGTGATGAGCTTTGCTAGAAGGCAGCAGCTGAAATCTTCAGGGAGGGCTCTGCTGTTTGCTGTGAGAAGTGACAGTGCCTGTGAGCGGCCCGTGCATCATCTGCACTGTAAATTGTGACAGGTTCCACTGCCTGGTGTGTCAGACTTGATGACATCTAGGGTAATAACAAGAAATTATTTTTTCAAGGTTACCACCCAACATTTTTCTTGGAAATGCATATCTTACCAATCCAGCTGAGTAAAAACATGTAGCATAGCAAAATACAATGTGTATGCTCCTATTATACAGTGTGGCTTTAATATAGTTTATGCTTATTTTTCAGCTACTTTTTATCCCCATGTCATACATAGGGAGGTGAGGACACTTATTTTTATACCTGTTTTGAATGCCTTATGCTCGCACACTGTTCTCTGTGAATTTTGTGTATGGCAGAATCCACTCAAAGTTATATTTACCGAATTTTTTTATCTAGAATCTTTTGGTGTTTTGCTTCTGGTATGTTTTTTTAATGTCAGAAAACTGCATGTGTTAGCTGGCTGTGTTCTTGTGTAGATACATCTAGAAATTTTTTACCCTGAAGCCAACTTTTTTTATCTGAAACTTATGTTAGAGGCAGAGTTTGAAGTGTATTTTTCACTCATATAATCCTTCTTCTGGCTTGAGGAACTAAACTTGTGACGAAGTACAATCAAGATGTTAGGAGGTTATGTGGTTTGGGTCTTTTTTTGTAATTGAACTTGTTCTTTTTGTAAGTGGTGAGTGAGTGTTCTTGAAAATGAAATTGATTCTTTCCTGGGGGACATATGGTGAGAAAATGACGTCTTGAGTCATATCTCCAGTAGCAGCTATACATACCGCAAACACCACTGGCTTCAGCATCAATTTTTTAGCTACTGAAGGACAGTGGTTGCTACATCATGAACTTAGTCATGAGTACTGTGTGAAACTTGGTGTCCAGCACTGACTCAGCTGTAGAAATGAATTTAACTTGGGTATGCTCCAGTAACAGCCTGGCTGCTGCATAGGCTGTCAGCTTGCTAATGGTTTCTGCTTGGTTTCTTTACCTCGAGATGCCTAAGACTGTGGGGTGTATTCTAGGAAGTGAGTGGTAAATCACAGTTCCATTACCACTGTGATTAGATAGGGCAGCTGTTGATGAATAGTTCTGAAAAGTAACTGTAAGGTCGTTAGTAAATCTTTCCCTGGGTTGACATTCCTCTCAGCTTATATAAATAATATGATAAATAATTCCTGTCGTCCAGGATAGGAGAATGTTTCTGCATTAAATGCTTGAAGATGCATTGAGATCTTTGTGTTTGCCAATCTAAACAGTAAAGTGGTCTGCTTCTTAACAAATTTCCAACATGAAGATGGAGAAATCAGTTGTGAACAAGCTACTGCTGGCTAAATGTATTCCTAAGGGAGGATTTAGAGTCCTTTTGCTGCTCCTGTGTTGCTGGTAAAAATATTTGCCAAACTGTGGGCAGTCTCTTTTCCGACGGAGTACTTGAAGGTAATTTGGCAAACAAATGAAAACATGCAAGCTTAAACTCTGGGAGCAGCATATAGGAATAGTGTGATGTGAATTCACCAGGAGATGTGAACAGTGCTGTCTGAACACCGTCTCTCATGTCTTAAGTAGTTGTATATTTTGATTATAGCAGGGAGTAGTTCTGCAGGTAAGGGCAATGCAGAAGGTAAATAGGAGTCATTGCATCCTCTGGCATCTCACAGCTTTTCCTTTTGCACTCTTAATAACTGACAACCTGCCTTTCATTTTTGTCCTTTCTGTGGTACAGAAGGGACAGCTGTAGAAGATGGTGAACCTGTCAAAAAGAAGAAAAAGAAAAAGGATAAGGAAAAGCAAGCTGAAGAAGAGGTGGTACTGAGTGAGGAACTCCCCACCAGCCCCATAATTGAGGTGAGGCAGAATTGCACAGCTACCTGATCATTTTTGGGAGTGTGTTCTCTCCAAAACATAGAGTGTAGAGGGAGGGGTGGGGAGAAATTCTTGTATGTATAATCCATGGCATGCAAATAGTTTTGCTCTAGTAACTTTATTTTGTGGTATCCATCACTGTAATGTCCAAGAAGATTTGCATTACAAAATAAGATCTGGAAAGTTTGTGACTGCAGTGCTTCCATTCCCCTCCAGTCCTCTGCCCACCCCCAGCTCTAGTCTTCCCCCTCTTTGCATCTTTTCTAGTGGGAAGAGTGTCCCTTGGTGCTAATCCACAGGCATCTGTCTCCACTTTGGGACTTGTAGGAAGCAGAGGCTGTACCTGCTGATTTGATCTCTTCTAGCAACAGTAGAGCAGATGGGACCGAACCCAACCTTTTGCTCAGTTCTGAAGTCCTGTTTTTAACACAGGATTTAATTTTCTGCCCTTTGTGTATGTCAGCTGCAGGGCCTGAGGACAGTGCTGAGCTGTGACAATGTGGCACAGCCTCCCTGCCCCTGTGAGCAGCTGAGGAAGGACATGGCTTGGGTCCTGCTCTGCTGAGCATGGCAGCTGGGTGATGCTTCGGCTGTGAGCCCTGTTGCCTAGCTACACCTGTTGCTTTGCTCTTCCATTTTGCTTTGTTCACGGCAACATTTGTTTGTTTGCAGAATACAGAGAAAAAGAAGAAGAAAAAAAAGAAAATGAAAGATGAGGGTGAAGACTGATGGTGGAACAGGGGAAAACACTGGCCCTTGGACAGCTGCTTCGGAGTAGCATTTCTCAACATAATCTGTTTAGCCTCTTGCTGAAAACTAACTTCCCTGTGTTGCAAGAGGGCAAGGAGATGGGTCTGATAGCTGTCTTCTCCCTGGAACAGGATACCCTGGTGTCTCTGATAATTAGGATTACTGGTTTCTTTTGTTTAAAAGCTCACAATAGAGCCTCTTTTCACAACCAGTCTCCACTGATAAGGAATAAAAACATTTTTATGGAGATTTTATGCCTCTCTCTTTTAACTTGTTTGCTGGTTTTTCTAGCCATTATTAGGACTGTTTCTAAGATATATTGTTTTAAATGGCTAATCAATTCTAAAGTTCTAAATGTGTAAATGTTTTGTTGCAGTTTATTCTCTAAAGATTTCAAAGGTTGTAATATCCTTAAATTTTCCATAAAATGTATACAAATATCTGTGCATGATATCAAAGATGCTTTGAACAGTTGAGGTGTGTTACCGAGTCTGCACTGTAGTTCTCTTGATAAAGCCTTTTTAAAGCATCTTCCAAATGTTTTGGTTTTGCTGCACTGGTAACAATATTCAGATGCATGTTTTGAACAAATGTGAGGTAGCTTTCAAATTGCTTCATGGTGATTGTAGCAACTTCCCTCACATGATTTAAAAACAAAACAAAGCAGAAAACAAACAAACAAACCCTTAAAACAAACCAACAAAAAAAAATCCAAGAAGAAAACCCAAACCCCAACCAAACCAAACTCAAGGCAAAATTACTTCTTCAGCTATCTGATAATGAAGCAGAAAAGACAAGTGTTTTATTAGTAGCAGAAATCAGCCATTTGCTAATTCTGCCATTCTTGTGGGAATACAGATGCACTGAAGTAGTATCATGTGATCAGGACTCTAAAGCTCTTATAGCCTTGGAAAAGGAAACACTTTTAACTATGCTTAGCACTCAGTTTATTATTTGTCATGAAGGATTTTTTTTCCTCATGTGTAGTGGTAGAGTGTTACCTAAACAAAAATTAGTTTCTTCAGCTGAGTAGTGGCTGGTGTTTTTCTCTGGAATACAGTTTACTGAGCAGCTCCTTGGTACTGAACGGGCCATGGCTCATGGCCTGTTAGAGCAAGTGGATCCCTTGGTATTGAGATTGGTAACAAGTTACTAATGCACTGTTCTACCAGTATCAAGAATATGAACTGCCTTTTTTTTTTTTTCCCATTAGGAAAGTTGCAGTGAGTTTAACTGCTCTTGAGATTGCTTGGGTATACTGAGACCGTTCCAGTTAATCTGCTTTTTGCTAGACAAGACGAATCTAAGCTGAAATGTTTAAATGGACAGCAAAGGTATTAACAAGTATTCATAATGAAATAGAAGAGTTGACTATTAGTGCCTTTAGGTTTTTTTATTGTAAATGCATTTTAAAACAGGAGTCCTTACCAGACATAAAGTTCAGTTTCCTCTGAACTATTAATGCAGTTTCTTCTTCAAACGTATCAGATAAATTATGTATGTGCTGTTCAGAAACTGTCCTGTATAATTTACCCTACTCAGAAAATTTATATGAACATCAGTTGCTAGTAAGTCTAATCAGTGGGATTGAAATGGAGAGAAGTTATTTTTGCATGGCCACTTTTTTCTTCCTTTTGCTTATTCCTTTGATAACAAGGGAATGAGATTCACCTCTTTCCTTATGTAGCACATTTTAGTGGTTTATCACTGGAAGCCAATGTCCAGTGCAGGCCAGCTTCCATCTCACAAGGCAGCCCATTGGAGCTCACTCATGAAAGCAGCATGTCTTTCCCTCTCCTGCTCCCGTGCTGGGAATGTTGATTTTAATACCCAATTAACTAGAGCTTTATTCTCTTTCAAAATGTCTGTGACCTAGAAATACTGGGTGGAGAAGAGGAAGCAAATTTGAAGTTTTTCAGTGCTGGATAAACCATACACTCATCTGCCATCACCTCTTTTAAGCAGGTAAAGAAATAAGTACTCTGGGTTCTAGTTCAAACTGTTGAACTGCTCATCTTCAAAACAATGAGCCGCATATCCACAAGGGCTACTGCTGAAACATTGGTAATGTATTCAGCTCAAGTGCTAAATATGATCAGTGAAAATAAACAGTGGTGATAGACTGCAGTCACTGTAAGACAGGTCACTGCATTTCAAGTTGCTTATCAGTTCAAGCTGATAAGATTGGTTTTCTCATGCATGGTTTTCCACAAACGATGGTTTGGGCATTCGTGTACAGTCTTGCACTTTAATAGTAAAGCCTACAGTTACAGCTGGGAAATACCACAACCTCTTTGCACAGAGAAGTGGTGATTCTTACCTAAGAAGTGTGACAGGCCTTTAATTGAGACCCAAACCTTTTATCTTTGTACAGTAGACTTGAGGCTTGTACAGCCTCTTCTGTAAGGAGTAATTGTGCATCAAAGACATTTATGTAGAGCCTGAACTATGGGTCACTAGTTTTTGTAAGGGAGGTGATTCATCCAAAAATTGATCTTTTGTCTACTGATAAAGCAAAACCAAAATCCCAGCACTAAAGTTAGAGTAAGGATAGAGGCTTTGAGTATTTTGAATGCAGAAAGAAGCGTTAGCCAGACTGATGATGGCACTTAAAGCAAAACAGCGACACTTGTGGAACAGAAGGATCTAGAATGATAATATGATCCTTAGAGCATTTTACCAATAGGGGCTACTCTAAGCCAAGACTAGCAGTGGAAAATGGTTGATGAACTAGAGCTAAGCCTAGAACAGGGTGAATGAGGGTGTTTTAAAGGGATGGTTGGCAGTTTGAAAGGGATATAACATGACTTTTGAAAATTATTCTCATGTTGACTGAGAGCTGGAGGGGCAGGCAGCCTTCCTTCACAGCCCATAGTAAGTTTTAATTCATAGCTGACAGTCCCCTGGACTGAGCAGTTACACCCGCTACCAGGGGAAGGGGTTCCACACAGCCTCCACTTCACTGCCAGGGACACAACCACCAGCCCAGCCTTCTGGGAGCTGCCAGATGCTCATCTAGTGACAGTGCAGCCTTTCTGTGTGTGCTGGTGACAACTTCTTGTGTTCCCTCTGAGGGAAGTACTTCTGTGAAGTACGTAGGCGTGGCAGCTTCTGGGCTGAGGTCCTGGAGATTTCCTACCTGTTTCTCCTTGTTATTCACGCTGATCCAAAAGGAAAGTCACACTGGCTGTCAGCTGCAAAGCACCTGGCAAAATTAGTGGTTTGGATTTTGGTGGGGGCTTTTTTGGTTTGGTTGTTTTGTGGTTTGGTTTTGTTTGTTTTTTTTTTGTTTAGGTTGGGGTTTTTTGAGTGGAGTTTTCTGCTTGTTTTTTTCTTCTTTGGAACTGAACAGCTGTGCATTATGCTCTCATCCCTGCTCTGCAAAATGGGCATCAGTGAGTGCAGGGGCTGCTCACTGTCTTCTTCTGCTGGGCACCCTCTCACCAGAGACATCATCCAGCTTTTTGAGTTGCTACTTAGCACTATGAAAGCCCTTGTCAGGAAAATAAGTGTTTCCTTCAGGCTAAGACTGTAGTCTTTCGGAAAACAGATGTTTGGGGATTTTGTTTGTTTGTTGCTTGGGAATTTGCCTGCTAGCATTCCTGGTGCATGAGGAGTGTTTTCATGGGAACATTGTGGGGCACTGCTGCAGCCCTGCGCTGCAGCAGCCCCTCACCCCAGTGCTTAGAGGCCATAGATGTGCGCTTCCTTTCAGTCTCCTGCTGCCCGCAGGCATCCTGCTTGCTCCAGCCATCCTGAAATTGTTCCTACCACCCACAGACACACACATCCTCTGCAAGCCTGCCCTGTGTCCATGCCTATGTGCAGCAGCTCTTGTTGGGCATCAGAAGCCAGGTAGAGGCACCCTGTTCTTTCCTGTCACAGAATGAGATGGGCAGGCACTGTGTACCACTCCAGGGACTAGCCCTTCTGCTTCAGAGTGAAATTCTCCAGAGCTATCCTGGGATTTTGTGTGTCCCTGCAGTGAGAGGTGCCTGCTGAGACTGGTGTGGAGACACAGAGGTAACTGCTCACAGGGGTCACGAAGCCTGCCTGCTGTGGAGGGACAGAACCACTGGTGTTTTTCAGGTAAAACCTCCAGCTCACCCATCCCTCTCAAGCTATTTCTTCACATGGAAAATCCCACAAATCGGCTTCCTGCTGTCTGTGCTGCATCCTGGTGCCTGTGTGGTCTTCAGTAAGGCTTCACTTTCACTGGAAAAAATAATAATTTTATTATAAACTATAGACAGCTCAGCAGTAGCTTCCTGTTTCTCAGGGAGAAGGCACAGCAGCATGTTGTCTTTTGGAGCAGCTTAAAATTTGGAGTAGAAATCTTGTCTGAGTTGCCAGGTTCAGCCTCTGTGCCTCTCCAGCCAGAGGGTGGGATGTGCAGCCCTTGGCATCAGTCGGCCTTGCCCCAACAGAGCTGGTGATGCCCTGAGATGGAGGCTGCCTCTTCTGGCTAACATGGAGTGCTGCCAAATGCTCCATCCATGCTTGCACTTCCTTATGCTTAATTAGCCCCTGCTGGAAGTCCAGGAGCTTCTGCAGTGAGTGCTTGTCCTCCAAGGGTGAGCCCTAGCTCTGAGCTTTCATTTTCTTTTCATGACCTTTGCACTCTGTTGTATTTCTTAAGCAAAAGGTTATTCCTCTTACAGCGATGAGCATCCCTGTGTTCAATGACTCCCAAGTTTTCAGCAGTATTAATCTACAACAGATTTTCTGATGTTTAATTTCTCATCCTAGTTACTGCCTAATTGCTGTCCAATGGAAGCAGTAATGGAAATGGAAACAGTAATTTTGTCTCCACAGATCTCAAGCAAAATACAGTGAGTGGCAGACAGTGATGATCTTGTGCAAAATTTGTGAGGTACCCCAGACAGAAAGGATGCGGCAGGACTGAAGTGCTAGGATGGAGAAGTGGGAAAGCTGTGCTGACGGCATAAGCCAGGGAAGGGCTCCAAATGTAAGGGGAATGAATTAGAAGAACTTTTGTTTGGATCACAGCCCATTGGACTTGCCACCTTTAATCTCTGATCTTCATATTCCACCTCTTAAAAACTGAGATAATGCCTCCCAAATCCCACAAGTGTACAGGGCTCTCATTATTGCATTATTTATGAAGCACTATAAGACCTGTAAATAGGCTGTGATGTAGAAGTGTTGGGAAGAAGAGGAAGGAAACCTGTTTGACAGCACAATGGCTGCGAGCAAGGTTGTCTAAGTCTGTGATGAAATCTCTCTTGATAAAGCTACAGCCAGTCACAGGCAGCCACACTAAATTCCCTCTTCTTGAAAAGGAACTAAAGCTCGCTGTGCCAAAACACAAAACATTTCCTTTTGCAGGATGGCAATAAGGTTGCTTTTGTAGCAGTGTAGAAGCACATTTAAAAATGACTTTTTTAAAACTGTGTGTGGCATTGGTTGGGTGGGGGGCAGCACCAAAACGTGAGCTCAGTCTTTAGTGCTGCTTTCTGCTGCAGGATCAGCAAGGCTACACAAAATGGAAGTTACTGTGGATGGGAGGCAGGCTCCTGTTTAGACAGCTGTGAATGTAACACCATAACACTGCAGATAGAGATAAATGCAATATAATTGCCAGTTGCTCAGTCAGTGTATTGCAACTTGCTGAAGCAATCATGGGCAGTGCTGTGGCAGGGGAAGCTGCTTCCTCCCCATGGCCAGCCTGCCCATGCCCACCTGGGAACAGCAGGACAAGGTAAAAACCTTCCCCTTAGTACAATTCTGCATGGCTTTGCTCGGTTCACAGCAAGGAGGTATGGGAAAGGAAGTGTCAAGTTGGCTGAGGAATGCCAAGGGAGAGCTCCTGTGCCCAAACCCAGGTGTGCCACATGCAGTGCATGAGGGGGTGTTTGAACCTTGCACCAGTGTCGGGCGCTTTCCTGTGAGACCCCTGTGCAAGAGCCCCTTGTTCTCCTCAGATCAACTGAGGCTTCTCAAGCAGGACTGACAGGGGGCCAAATCCACTCATGGTCTCCCCAGGAGGCAGTTTCAGCTATGGGCTCTTGTTCCTGTTTCACAGCACATCCATGAAAATAGAGATATCCATCCATTAGAACCCCAGGGGTATAGTACTTCTAGACTGTAGTGGTTAAATAAAACAACCAAAGATGTGGAAATAATTTCCAGCATGTTCTGGACATGTGAAGCTGTCACAGGTATCCAGAGTGTAAAAATAGAAATTCAAGTCCTAGGATCTGTACTGTAGCATCTTTTAAAAATGTCATAAAAAACAAATCAAAAGAAGGCAGCTTTGTCTAGACACTTGTTTCCTAACACCAGATGCCAGGAGTTATTGCGCCCGTACCTTTCTGGAGACTTTCTGGCTGGGGAATGTTCTCTTTCCAGAGGAAATCCTTTTAACTTTCAGCAGTTCAAGACTCTAATTGGGTGAAATAATAGCTTGGCACTCCCCCAAGCAATATGATTTTTATCTTTTTTTGTTGTCTGCAAAAGCCTGACTTGTACAATCCTATGAGTCACTGAGGGAATGTGGATGTCAGACTGCCCTTGTATGCAGGGATGGGCTTCTGGTGAGACTGGCATGGGGTCCTTGGTCAGTAACCAATGGGGATCTGAAATATCCTCTACAGAACTGCCCCCTCTGGCCTCACCAGGGCTGAGGATGTGGCATCTTCATTCCCATTGAGGAAAGAAGGGGGTTTTTTGTTGGCTACTGCTCTGTTTCCTCCAGGTGACTCACAATAATTATGGATTCATGCTTTTTCTTTGCCAAACACTAACAATTCATTAGCTTCAGCTAGCATGTTTAGATGTTTTCAGCTGAGACTTAGATTTTGATGGTTTATTTAGCCCAGAAATAAGCCTGATAGAATAAACACTGGAGCTTTGAACCTCTCAGGCTTTTATTTCTGTACCGTGGATTAAACAAACTGAGGTACTTAGCACAAGTTTCTTTTCCTTGTTCTGGAAAAAGAAAAGACCTTGAGCCTCAGGGCATAAAGCAGCAGCCGTGGCTTTCACTGTAAGTACCCTGCCATTCCCTGGGGTCCCTGGGGCTCTGCACAGCTGCGGACCCTCTGGCCCGGTCCTGTTGCTCCTGTGCTCAAGGTCCAGTGCGTGCCAGGAACCATGGCTCAGCCACTTGTGAGGACAAGGTGCTGGTTTGACTTGGAGATGCATCAGGCCAAAAAGTGCAGCAGGAAGCTGTGTGGATTATCTTGGGTGTTGTCTCGGGTCTTGTCTGGCTCACTGGGTTTATCACCAGTCAGTAGAATTCCAACAGGACTGAGCCGGTCCCAACCCCACGGCTCCTCCCTGTGCTATCCACAGGGGTCCTGTGGGGGGGCTGCAGGTGCTGGTTTTAGCCTCCAGACTGTGGAGAAACAAAACCACAGGTTGTGCAGTGCTGTTTCCCACCTCAACATGCAAAACTCAGCTGCCCCTGGCCTCCCTGCTGTCACACCATCCTCACTGTCCAGCTGGAGACTCCATCCTCCTGTTGCTGTGGATTGGAGCAATGGCCATAGGTAAGTGGAGATGTGCAAACCAGGAAACCACGCCGAATAAAACACCCGTGGCACGGGTGGATGCAAAAGACCGGGCTGCACCTTACTAGCTTGAGCAAAACTGAACTAGGATTTCCCCTTGAATCCTTGCCTCGCTTGAAGCAAGATGTTCAAGCAGTAAAACCTTCATCTATAAGGAAGTGGCAGGCATCCGTGGACCCTCTGTGAAGGTCTTTGTTCTCTTTGTACATCCACAGGACAGACTGAATGCAGGGCCTTACCCATGGATGCAATAGGAGGCTAAATCTGGGAAAAAACTGGGCAAGCCAAACAAGCAAACATGACATGAGTGCCTGAATGCTGTGCTCAGTTTGTGAGCAGCAGGGGCTGCTGGGCTGGCTCTGCTGTTCTTGCTGTCCTTCACCTGTCACGTCTCCTGTGGGAGAGCAGCATTTGATCATTCTCCTCCAAATTGTGCCAACAAATGCTTCTCCTGCTGCCACTGAAATACTTTCTAGGTCAGTAGCCCCCCAACTTGTTTCCGAGATAGGTTTTGTCAGAGCAGTAGCCAACAAAGCAGCCCCTGCTGCAGGTGACCTCACAGCCAGTGTCCCAGCTGCTTGTGCAGGACATTTTGCAGGCAACATGGGGTGTGGGTGGACTGTCCCACCTCCTACCAAGGTCCCTGGCACCCTGCCCCAGCACTGGCTGCCCTGGGAAGTGCAGAACACACAAGTGAGTGGGGCGAGGGCGATTGTTAATGCAGGACATGACTTGTGCTGTGCAAGTTTGTCTCAGTCTTACTGTGCCCTTCACTGACGAGGAGCTCTTTGTCTCCTGCCAGTGCTGCTTCCCTTGGGGCGTTTTTTTCCTTCTCCTTTTGCCATCTTTACAGCTTGTTTTCCTTCCTGCATCTGCAAGGCTGCCTCCAACAAAGCCCTGGCAGACAATCTTATCTTGAAGCACAACGAGTCCTGCTCCTTTCACTAGGGTATGTGCCTGCTCAAACACTTGGCTGGAGCAAGGCCCGGGTGGGGAGCACGGCCCCACAGGCAGCCCTGCCTCGGGCACCGCCAGCTCTGGCCCCTGGCAGGGGCACGGCAGAGGCACGGCCCAGCAGGGAGAGCAGGAGAGGGGCAGCTGCAGGAGCTCGGCTGCACACTGGCACTCAGAGAGGTTTGCTCTGCGTGTGCTGTTTCTGAAGTGGAATGCTATTAATTAAATGGGCAGGAGAAATGACTAAGTCTATTTTTCCCCCCTTGCTTACTCACTTAATTTGAAAGGCCTTTTATTTTTTTTTTCCTCCCCTGAGTTTGCAGGTTTAATATTTTGGTGATCAAAATAGATCTGCTCTGGAGCATCTGTGGGAAAGGGCCTCACACTTATCTTGGGAGAGAAGGCAGGGAAAGGCAGATTGAGAACTGTCTCTGCTTATGTCTCTGCCTTGAAGCAGATATTCCTAATAACTAGTGCACCTGAAACTATGAAAGAAAGTGCAGATACAAATAGCAACAAAATTAATTAAAGAAAAGGAGCTGTTCCTTTTGCCTGACCACACCTTGCAAACCAGGAAATACTTCCTCTTATGTAGAAACAGGAAGACTTTGCTGTCCTGGCCAGGGTAATCTGCAAGTCTCAGGTAATTTGCTTTGTTTATGTTGTTGGGGCAGGATGGTGAAGTCAGTGGAGCTACAAGTGAAAGTCTTCATTCTCCAAAGGTTTGTAAAAGCTTATTATCTCTTGAAAAATCAGTAGAAAATTGAGTTGCTGGGTGCAGCATTTCATTTGGATCCAGCTCTTATTGTGGCCAGTGGTGACCTTTCTGTTTGCTTTGAAAGGCACTGGTAAACAGCCTCAGTCTTACACGCAAATGCTCAAGACACTTGTTCTGGAGCGAGGGTCAGAGCCTTGTTCAGCAACCAGGCATCTGTTTTATCAGACTGTTCACCTTTTGTTTCCAAAGTCCAACTGATGTGCATTGTTTTGCCAATAAAAAAGGCTGAGAAGACCACTTTTATCAAATGTTGTGCCTAAAGCACAAAGCAAGACTTGTAAATATGCTAGGCTGGGATTTATTCTTCTTTTCTTGCTGCCTCCAGCCCTTTCTGACTGGCATTTCCTGGAGACTCCTGATGACTTCCAGCAACAGGCAGTGAGAGCAGGCACATCTGCTGATCCTGGTGAAGGTTTTGCACAAGGCTTGATTGGATGCCAGTGGTGGTGGATGATCCTCCAACGCCCCGTGGTGCTGCCGTGAGTCACAAGTGCAGGTACTGTGGGCACCGGAGCCTGTGACAATGTAACAGCACAGTCCACATGTACCTGTGCAATCTGAAGGTACAATCTAGGGTATAATCTAAAAGTAACTCCAGGCGTTAAGAAACAAGACTTGTTATGTCCCACACACCGTATCATCAACGAAAAAAAAGACAGTGTTTTTTCAGGTAGCAGCCTATGGGGTTTGGCTGACTCCTGGTATACACATTTGTAGGACCAGTTTATTTTCCTTTGTTTTAGCAGAATGTGTAGAAACTTAGGCTGATAATAGCTGAAATGCTGATTTATTCACGTGAGTTTCCAAGCTGTCAGAAATATCAGCTAGCATGAGACTTGAATAAATCACTGGAGCTCACAACTCTGACACTGACAGTTGAACGACTGCTGTTTGCTGAGGTCAAAGCTGCAAAAAAGAGCTTCAAGTGCATTTTTAACCTAAAAAAAAGATTATTGGTGTAGAATAACAGAATCTGTGCTCTGATTTCTCAATCAAATTTGCCCAACATGCAATTTAAACATCTGGGTTTCCTTTGGCTGTCAGCTGTTGATTGCCATCCCCCTCATGATGCCCTGACCTTCAGAAATTGCTGCAATGAACTGTTTTGCCTACCCATAGTCAAGTTTCATGCCTGCAAAAGATGCAGGTCTTTCTTATTTTCTATTTTTAATTCACATATCTTGTTTCTGGTCCCTGTGCTGTCAGCTCAATGGCAGAAACCACAGGAAATGCTGCCCTGTGAGGGCAAGTCCCTTGAAACAGCAAGTCCTGCCCTCATCTTCCCCTTAATTAATGAATTCAGATGGAGAGAGATGGGGACCACAGTGACCCTCATGGGAGCCTGTATCAGCCACCCCTGCTCTCTGCTGGGGAAGGGTTTGGGCCAACTTCATACAAGTTTTTGGCTAGACTGGTCCTGTCAAGCAAAAAAGTGAGTGTCTTTACTCTGCAAAGTGGTGCTCTGGTGTTGGATCTGACACAGCTCTGCCATTGCATCATACAGACACATCGTCAATGCCCTTCAGCTGGGCTCTGTGAATCATCACAAGATGATGCCTACAGGAAAGAGAAGCTAGCTTGGTGATGTCTTCTTCTGGCAGCTACTTCTCTAAGATGGACCACAAAGTCTGTGTGTTCTCTCAGGTGCCATTTATACAGGGAAGACAGTTTTGCTGGTCTTTCAAAGACCACAGTTTAAAAGTGGCTTTATGCAAAGGTGGATTTTTCCCATGAACATGCTTATGAATGCAAAGAAAGAATCCAGCATTCTTCCTGGGAGCAACCCCCTTATCCTAAGCCACTGTCCTGATGTGAGGGGGACAACCACAAGGCAAGCCCCGCTGTGCCCACAGGGCCACGTGTGCCACTGTCCATGTGAAGGCACCCAAGGAAGAGGGTGGCAGAAACTCCAGGCTGTTCCTTTGTGGATGGGACATGCTTCTCATGGAAGGGCTGGAGCAGACTGTCTGGCTCTGCACCTACCCACTGCACAGACTGCCTATCTTTGGTCTTTTTCCATTTACATGGGTATTAGTCATGCCAGGGCTTCCATGTTGCAACTTTGATGGTGTAATCCTGCCATGTCTTTGGTAACTCAGTGTCTTCTTGAACAAGATGTCAGAGTTTAATGTATGATGTGAAAAGCAAAAATATCTATAAAGGTGAGTATTAAAGTCCTTCTGGATGAATTAATGTGTCATAAAAATGAGAATAGAAATGGCACAGAGGGGATTTTCTTTTTTGATCTGTCATTGCAGACCTTCTTCAACTGTGAATTTCTTGATAAACATTTAATATTCATTACACAATTCCATTTTTCATTAAATCTTCAGGGACGCATAGTTCAAATACAGCGAAAACCACATGTCTAAAAGAAAGTTAAACTGTTCCTGGTCCATGTACTTACTTTAGTCTTTCTAGATTTCTGTAATCTCTTCACACCAGCTGAGGTGCTGCAGAGACCCTGGCTTGTTTGGCTGGTGATTCAGCAGAACTGGGATGTCACACTGGCAGTGACCCACTGAAGTCCCAGGGGTGAGATGCTGAAGGGAGCCTGTGGGGACTGTGGTCCTCGCAATTTGTGACAAACATCACAGGCAATGAGCTGCCACTACTGGGGACAACCCTACCCCTCATCGTAGTCACCCTACGAGAAAAGCACATAAGGGTGAGGAGCGGGTGTCTGGCTCTAAGCAAACTGCAAGGGCTTGTGCAAACCTGTGGCTCAGGCCCATCCCCATCAAACAAGGTGTAATTCCCCTTCTGAGGTGGCTCAGTTTGGCCTCTTTAGATTCATGCATCAAAAGCATAGCTAAAACTAAACATCACCTTTACTCAAGCTGCACAGGCTATGAAAAATACAGAATGCTTACTCTGGTTTGTTTTGTGTAGATCACATCCTGCTTTCAGTGAGTTTCTGTTAAACATATCAAACATAGTTTGGGGGATTTCCCTTCAACCTTCAGAGCATCCTTCATTTCTCGCCCTCTGGGATCATCCTACTGCTCTTGCACTAAGGGAACGTAAGAGTTTTAACCAAGTATTTGTGGAACTCCCTGCACCATAAAGTTCACCTTCTTGAACTTTGACAGAGGCTGGACTGATGCTCTGAGCAGAGGAGAACCTGAGGGGTCTGCATGAGCACCCAGCCAGCCCAAGTGCTGCTGGGAGGAAGGCGAGAGTCCTCCCAGGCTGAGAGATGCTTTTGAAGGCTGCAGCTTCATCTGATATGATTTCATAAAGCTAACATTTAAGGGTCAGATAATGAGATATGCTGCCTTCAGACATTGCATACACAAGCCCAGCCCACTGCTGAGACAAAAGTGGCTTTAAGCCCCATCTATCTATCTATCTGATCCATCTGTTTGCCTTTTGCCAGCTGGCATGAAAGGTTCTTTTATCTAAAACTGTTTCCTGATATTTCTTCTCTCAGAATCTCCAAATTGTTTGCATGATTTGAAAGAACTATTTCCAGGATTTTTGGCTGCACAGCATTCAAGCTTCAGATTTTACGACAGGCATTTGAGCACATTCCCTTGCTTTTGTAAGAACTTTTACAGCAGGTCATCTGTCATGGGAAGGGTGTATCTCCTGCTCCAAATACTCACTTTCTCATGTTATTTTTGATACCTCCTTAGCAATTGCAGGTTGGCAGCAAATTACTCCTGGTAAGCCAAGTCCAAAGAATGAGCAGGGAAGTTTCATGTGTGTGATGAGTCTCCAGCTTGAGTGGGGAGAGAGAGGTTCTGGGAGGTGAGAGGTGTCTCATTGTGGCTGCATCTCTTTGGGACTTACTGGGCTCTGTGATTTGCAGATGCCCCATTTGAAACTACACAGAGACCTGCAGGTGTGAAGTCCAGAGCTGCTGCTGAGCTCAGTACTGCCCAGGGAATGGGATAGAGAGAATCCTTTTGCTGTTCTTGTGAGCCTGCCACTGAGACATCGGTAGTTTTTTACCCAGATCAGCTATTTTGAAAAGACATTTTTATTGCTGTTCAGCACATGGTGGGCAGCAATGATTGCTATGTTTCCTTATGGCAGTACCCAGACTACTGTATGGCAGTTTTTCAGGAGTAGCTTTGATAGGTCCAAGTGGGAGGAACTGTGATGTGAATTGTACCTCACTTGTTTCAGGGAGCTTGAATAGCATGTACTTGTCTTCATACCAAACAGCCACAGTTCCCACATCCCTGGGTAGCAGCCACATAAGGGAGCAAATCCTGAAGATTAGCCTGTCCCTTACGGTGATGCTGGATGGTGGCATAAAGCACAGAACTTCAGCTACCTGCTGGAGAAGTGTTTGATGCCAGTCAAAGCTATTGCCTGCTATGTATTTTCAGCCAGCATAAAAAGGAAATCTTTGTTTTGTTGTGCTTTTTTTTTGTTTGGTTGGTTGATTTTTTTTTTAATGTTGCATTTTGTGGCCAAATCACAGGGTCTCGAGGGAACATTCTTGGATGAAAGAATTACTTCAGAATTTGGCCTAACATAACTTTAAGATAAAAACTTTTATGTAATGACTAATTCACAGTTGCAGTCGCTTTGGCTTCTCTCATTATCATTCCTAAGTTATTCTTTTCATGCTGGGAGTTGGATTTTCCTGGCACTGCATCTGTTTTCAGCAATATATACACCACAATTGCTGACAACTAGGAGTCGGATCCCATGTTCCTCGACCCTGGCTGTAGCTTGTTTTTTCTGGCACCGCTTTAAAGTCTCCCATTTGCACTTGTCTCCTGATGACCAGTGGCGGTCCTTCAGCTGTGTGAGAAGTGCCTGATGTTATCCTGTTGTTCTCTCACTCCTCCAGACCCGTTTCTCAGCCGGGCCGTGAGCGCAGCCCTCGCCTGTTCCTAGACAGAGCCTTATCAGGGCCAGCCATGGCAATGCTCCTATCCCCTTCCAGCCTTCCCCTGTGGTTACTGGAAGATCTGTTAGCTCTGTGCATTTCAGCATAGCAGAAATGCTGCTCTGCTGCTTCTCTGGTTTTCCAGTCCTCTTTGCTTTTCTGTAGAAATGTCCCCCTGCTTCTATTCAATCTAGGCTCTGTAGGAGATCACCTCTGCATCCTTCAGTTGCTGAGAGCCAGAAGAAGAGCTGTGTACTGGTGTCTCTACTTGCCTCTCATCTCCACTAGGCTATTTTTGTTCACGCCTGGTGCTGGTTGCGCCGTATCCAGCTTATTCATAAGATGCCGCTGTTCCTCTTAGCAGTATTTGGAATGAGTACAGCTGTTGTACGCTTGAATTCCTCCTCCCTTGGCTTACCAGGAGTATGACTTCTTAAGGGATGTGTGCTGTTTGGTAACAAGCAGGTGCCCTTGCTCAGCCAGGAGGCTGGGTATTTCTCTGGGCTTACTCTGTAGTTTGATGTGGGCACGGTGTACTCGACAGATTAACAGTGTGTTCATTCCTCCTCCACTTCTTGTCTGGGTTTGTTTATTTCTGTTATTCCTGTTATATTCAGTTTCATTTGTTATTTTTGGCTTTGTTTTCCAGGCCTCTCCCTTTACTTTCGTTCAGGTTAAAGGAATCCTTTTTTGAGCTTCCTTAGTATTTTGAGGGAAAACTGATGAGTGTTTTGTGCCTTTTAATCGTGCCTCACCAGACAAGGCAGGCAGGAGCTTGCACATACATGTTCCTTCCCTGTCCTCATTCAGATGCCAACTGACTTTGATCTTCCTATACCTCCCAGCATATGTTGAAACTTTACTAGGCACTCAGGGTTTCCATTACCTCCATACCACAGCTGACATGATGTAGCAGTTTTCAGCCATCCCTCTTTTTGCTGTCATCCACTGGCCGCCGCCAGGAAAGCGTTACCCCAGGCTGGGAAATTACTGGGAATGACTCCCTCCTGGAGCCCAGCTCCCACCGGCAGCAACACTGGTGGTTAGGCACGTAGGCCTCCCTCAGTCAGGAGGGGAGCAGTGTCCCAGCCTGGCTGCATTTCATGGAAAGCCATTTTTCAGCTGATTTCCTTTCCTGCCTGCCAGTGCCCCACTGGTTTCCATGGTATTCGTGGTTGTGTAGGGGTGGCAATTTCAGTATCCTGGCAGCCTTCCAGGCTGCCTCTCCATAAAACCCTGTATGGTCTCAAACGTGTATGTATATATATAAGGTTTTTTTCTTATTTTTCCTTCATCCTACAGAGCTGCTGTGTGCTTTTAAGCAGTTAATCTATTCCATCCTTGGCTTATCTCACAGGCACAGTGTGAGGTTGTGCCCATTCTTGCTGGCAAGTCGCTTTGAGGTTCCTCTGATGAAAGGTTTGCTGTAAAGGCAAAAGGTGATCAGAGCCATGTTATCGCTCTCACTTCCAGGGGCTCATACAGAACATTATACTGAAAGAATAACATGGTCCCAATGACCACAAGCTGATTCTTGGAGCTGAACTTAAATGGGCTGGCATCCCCATCACTTCCATCCTATCACATAAGGGCTCCTTCCATGTCTTCATCCACTTCTAAGAGCTGCTGTGGTCATGTCAGTGTGTGTGAGCTCCCAGCCCAGCCACACATCTGTAGCAGCAGTGCAGAAAAACATCAGAAAATCTTTCTTGTTACAGAGGAGATTCTGTCAATCCTGTTTTGTTTAAAAAACAAAACCAAAACAATCCAGGGCTTTGCTCTAAGCAATATTTGGAGCAAGCTGAACACACATCTGGTCTCAGCTTCACACAGGCTTTCATAATGGTCTCCAGCCATAATAGTCTCATTTTTTGGAAGCGAGTCATTGCTGCTCTTCGGGTTGAATGAACTCTGATCAGGCGTGGACCTCAATGCGTCAGGGTGAAAAAACACCTCATGTCTGGGCTGTGGGAGGCTGGAGGGGCTGGAGAGAAGGGGTGTTTGGATATATACAGAATGGCCTCTGTTACACATAACTTGAGTTATTAAATGGTGACCTTCTTGGCTAAAGATGGCAGGGCTGTGATTTGTGATTTGGCTGTTGTGGGCTCCATTTCATCTGATAGGATACATCTGGCAACACAGGGGAGTACCAGATTGAAGGCCCTCATTGTTGAGAAGGGTTTAATGGCCCTGGTTGAAGGAAGATGGTCCTTGGTCTGCTAAAGGGAAAGGGGCTGTAAACTGCAACATGTATTAACTATTTCTATCTGTAGAAACCGCAGGAAAAGATAATCCAGTAGTAACAGCTGCCCCTGGAATTATTTGTGCACATGTTTGGCTCCAAAGCTTTTTACCCAGCTGGCTGGAGGTCACAGTGAGTACAGATAAGTATTTGCCAAACGCTAAGGAGAAGACAGGACAAGGTCAGAAGCTCTTCTGGTAGCAAGGCAGAGCATGTTTAGCAAACGCTGCTATCTCCTGAATTGGGGTGAGAGATTTCATCAACAAAGTACGCAAGGGAGCTCTGAATACGAGTGGAGGGCAGGAAGAATAGGCTTTACAGCTTTTGGTTAAGCCAAGAGAAACTTGAGACTTGCTGTTTCATTCTGAGTCAAGGACTATCTGCCAGCCTGTCCCAGGGACCTACTCCTGCAGATGATCATCGTGAAACTTCCAAGCCAGTGTCCCCGTCAGCATGGCTCATATCAGAGATCTGAGTTTAGCACCCTCTTTTCTCTGTTAAATTAGAATGCATTTTCATTTAAATCCATATTCAAACATAAACCCTCTTCTGTTACTTTTTCTCTCCTCCTTTCACTCCTCAGATCCTCTCTCTCCTGCCTACAACTTCCTCTCTCTTTCTGTTCAACATTTAGTTCAGGGTCCATGCTTCTCTTTGCCCTCATTTCACACCCCTTCCACCCTTCTGTTGCTGGGAATGTGAGAGCTTCAGCAGTTAGAGCAGAGCTATAGGGGTGGTAGTTTTTTCTTTTGCTAAATGCAACTTCTCCAAAGTTGAGGGGATGGTTGAAAGTAAATAAAAGACAAAAGTGAAACTGGCAAAAATGCTAGAGAGGGGAAACCCTGCTCAGACATTGATTTTACTCAACTGAGAGGGGTAGGGAGTGACTGTGCGCTCAATGTTTCCTGTAGGCCCCAGCAAGCAGGACTGATGCTGGTGGCTGGAGTTGGTGTCCTGGTCTGTATCACTTCAAGGAGAGGGTCCCTGATGGATGCTTTGGGGAAGTAGTTAGTTGGGTTCATGTTTCCAAATCAATCTGTGAGAAGCAAGCAGGGTGTGCAGAGGTACTGACTCATTTCTTGATCTGAAGGAACACTCTTCTCAGATAAAAATGTCTCAAAATTGTCAGGCAACAGATGTCATGTTACAGGCAGAAGCAGAAGGGATAGAAATCTCCTGTATGGTTTAGTAAAAGGTAACAATTCTACTTTTATCTCCCTCCAGGTGGTGTTCCCAGAGCTGGCTGCTCTGGGAGGAGGAGAGGAACGCTGGACAGGCACACTTAGCAGCACCTTTCTCTGGAAGCTATGGCTCTGAGAGGGGTCAGCCCTCTGACATTGTCCTTGCAGTGGCAACAAAATCTGAGTTTAAAGGGACTTTAATTCAATTCTGTTTTTACTCTTTTTCACATTTGCAAGAGAAGACAAAACCTGAAAAAGCTGTGCTGTTGGGCTCGTAGTTGACGCCTCCTTTCTCATTGCAAAGGGGAGCAGTTGTAAGAAGTCTGAGCAAAAACTGTTCCCTCCACACTGTCATTTAAAATAACAGGGAACAAACGCATATTGCAGACACCACTCTTGTATTTAGATGAATGCCTGACACTTGTCAAACTGATGTCAAGTTCAAGGATGGCCAGCAATGAGCACAAACAGAGGCTGCTTCCTCTGGACCTCCACCATGGAAAACTGAGTGCAGGTCTATCAGGGTTTTATCAGAGGCTTTCATTTTGTTCTCAGAAGGCATTTTTATTAGCTTCCTGATAGAAGTATTGAGCTGATTGGAGAAATATTTTTAGGTCCAATCCCAATTGTCTGCGAGAAATTAGAGACCAAAAAGGAAAAGGTGGCTTTTGAAAACCAACCTGACTTCCACTGCTAACTATCTTGTGTAGTGAGTAATTAAAAAAAAACCAACCAACGACAGAAAAAGAAAAAAAACCCCAACAACCCAGAACCAGAAGGGAAAAGGAAGGTAACAGTAGCAGGAGAGAGCGATGGAGATTCCGTGAGCTCCGTTCCCAGCTGCCTGTCGTGAGTCTGAGAAGGCTCAGGTAGCTCTCAGGAATGAAGCCCTGCAGGTCTGTGGTGATGACATACCCATCTGCTACGGACCAGAAGATGATTCTGACACAGCTCATTACATTTCTATTTCTGACTACGTCCATTGTTGGATTTAATGAATAAGTGATGTTTTGAACTGATAAAAACCCTGCAGCAAATTTCCCATTTTATGTTGTGATGAACAAACCAAGAGATTCAGACAAGCTGTAAAAGGCCTTTAACATATGATTTCAGACTTAATTCAAAGTGGGAGGTGTTTCTCAGAGCTAACTTGAAAGTTTCTCTCACCTCCACCCCCAAAGTAGAGATAAGATTTCCACAGACTAAGCAGTGTTATCTCTAAAAGAAGGCAGCAACTGCTACCAACACTGTTGGTAGTTCATTATCACAGGGAAATATAATGTATTATGAAATGTAAAAATGGTGATTAACTATTTCACTGCTAATCCTTTTCGAGACAAAATACTCCCTTTGTTTATCCCACAGTGTGCATCTTCCTTCTCTTTTTCATTGCATACCCAAGGCCAACCTGTCCCACACCCACCTGCTTATGTTTCCAGGCTTGATCCTCACACCTTTGATCATGCAATTATGGGCTCCCCATAGGAAACCACTTGCTACACCAAAATCATGGAATGTGAGACCAGCATAAAAAAAAGAAGTGAAATATCAAAATAGATCTTTCTGGGGACTGCCACAAGAGTGGTGCAATTAATTTTTGCATTAAATTTATTAAAAGTCTGCCATCAAAAGGTAAACAAAGCTGCCACAAAACTTCTCTTCTGTTTTAGGATGTTGGTGTCAAAGACTGTCATGACTTCATTGTACAGTGTGGTTCACCTTGTAGTAGATTACACAACAGCCTAGTAGAGTTAGAAAAACTCAGGTCTGAAAACACTAGTTCATACTCATAAATGTTTTGGGTTTTTTTTCAAAAGCTCAGTAGTAGGTGCTCTTTTCTGTGCCTCAGAGACAAAGAAAAATGAAGTCATAACAGCCCTCAGACAGATTTTTATGAGCCTAAAGGCCAAAAGTAATGTCTGGCACAGATTATTTAACTGGACGAAAGGGGAAATGAATTCCCTCTGAGGCAGAGAATTTGATTTACCATTTCCTTAAGGCCATTGGTAGAATTGGGAGCACAAGAGCCTGGTCTGGTATGTGATGCCACAGGAGGTTTTGCCACTCTCACATCTTGGCAGGACAGGCTGACCACTGTGGATAGGGCTTTTCCTGCCTGTCAGAAAGAACAGAAAGAAATGGACTTCACCCCACAAAGGACTTCTCTGGGATTTTGGTCCTGGCTTGGTGTCCCTCTGTCCCCCCTTTGTAGAATCCGTTTTCCCAAGGTAACACCGAGCCCCGGAAAAGGAGCAAAACCCAACAATAATTCAGACAAGATGAAAATGCTGCTGCTAGTTTGTAAAAAGGCTCTGAAGGAGAGGATGCCTTTCCCTTTTCCCAAGGACACATGCCCATGACTGAGGAGGGTACTTTTGTGTTCAGATTGCTGCTGAAGTCTCTAGAAGTTTCATCATTTTCCCTTATGCATATGTGCCTGCTTCCCTGTAACTGTGGTCTTCCCACAGCCACCTTCCCTACCCTGACTCCAAGGGGACTTATGGGGGTGTGTTAATGCCACTCTGCAGCACCCAGGATTGGACACTGATGGGAAAATCTATATAAAACAAGTCACTGAACACTTCCAAAGGTAATGACGTCTGCATGTGATTACTTGTTTGGCTGCACTGGCTGAAGCTGTAGCTGCTAACTCAGCAGACTGTAAGTAGATACTATTGTCTTTTCAGTGAGTTCTGGCTGCAATTCAGGATGTTAATAACATCAAGAGAGCTATAGGAGCCTTGGATCCCATCTATCAGGAACCACTTCTCTCTCTACATACAGTTACAGGAGCAAGACTGGGGAGATGATCTTGCTGACAGTTCCCTAATTTAGCAATGAGTGGCAGGCATTTGTTGGGAGATCTGTACCAAGTCCATTATTTATTAAGCTATCACTTAGGATCCAGAAGGGGTGTATTTATTTGTAGGGAAGTCTGTAAAAATCTTGATGGCTGTTATAACATATGTTTATGCATCAGAGTCAATGCTAGGGGGATGCTTTCTTTTTAAATTAGGAACAAAATATCCCCTAAAAGCTAAATATCTGGAAGTGTTGTTATATTCTTTCCCCAACACTTACGGCAGCACTGGGAAAACACCCCAGCCAAGCTGACGGGCAGCCAAATATAATTTATGGCTTGTTTTAAACTGATTTGTTGACTTCATGAAAGGCCCTGTCAAAAAGAACAGTCCCCTGAGTCCTAACAATGATAACAGTTATATTGCATCAGCGCTGAAAAACTCTTGGATAACAGTGAACTTACCCTGAGAAATCTTTTTAAAGTGCCTGAACATTGGATTTTCTGAAAATAAATGAAACTCGAGCTACTGTTTCATAGTTCATTTCAGTTTTCTTCATTCTTTGTTCATCTTATCATCTTACTTTCCACTGATTGGAATACTCTCTTGGTAGCATGAAAATAGTTTCCCTTATTCCAGTTAATTAAAAATAAAGATATGTGTTTTTTAAAGGAGATGCTGCTAACAAGGACATGTTTAATTTCTCTTACGTGCAGTGTTGAATTTGCCAGTGATATCAACGTGTTTGTGTCTGCATCAGTCTGAGCCAGAGCAGGACACTCCTGAGCCTCCTATCAGCTGCATTTCTCCTCTGTGTGTCTCACTGCAGCAAAGGGCAACCCCCACGTGCTGTTTGTGCCTGTGCTGTTCAGAGCACCCTCACCCAAGGGCAAGATACACGTCCCCTGCTGTATCTGACCCGCATCTTGGGGAGCTTCCAGCCACCAGACCCTGGCTCCTCTGCCACTGTCCTCCTCGTCCTTGCCCCATGAGAGTGCTGCTGGGGCAGCCTTGCCTCTGCCTGGCTGTGAGAGCAGTGAACACAGCTGCAAAAGACCATCTGCTTCCTAAGGTCTTTCCTCCTCATATTTTTTAAGTCTTATCTCCAGTAAGTTCAATAGTGTTGTTTCATTGGTCAGAGTTCTTCCTGGTGGACATATAGTGCTTCAGTCAGAATACTGGCTTTTAAATCTTGGTAAATTTGACATGTTTTCTCTTGTCTCCTCCCTATCTTTACCTGAACCTGCACCCCAGATTTTCTGTCCTGCAGCTCTGCAAGTTTTTATTATCCTAACTACCTTTCTGTAGGTCTTACTTGGTGTTGCCGAATATTAGGAGAGTGAAATCCTAGCTCACAGATAAAACAATATCACAGGAAGAATTATAAATATGTTCTTGTCCAAGCACATAACAATGAGTGAGCCTGACTGTGACAGTTTGGATCTTTGGTTTCCTCCCACCACCGTGGGAAAAGGAAGCTGCTTATATGCTTAGACAGCAGCGATTGCTTTCTGCATCTGTGTGGGGAAGCGGGGGTCAGCCCCTCCTGGGCCCTGCCAGCTCCAGGGACACCGGGGTGCAGCAGCTCCTGCTCTGCCGCCCGGCAGCGGTGTGTGACCGGGCCGGGCGCAGCCTTCCCAGGAGGGACCTAGCCCTTGCAGGGAACATCTACAGGACTCAAAGTAGTTTAGGGAAGGAGGGGAAATTCTTGCAAACTGCTGTAATTGCAAGTGTGTGAGATTAGTCCAAGGGTCTGATATAAACTCAAGCAAAGCAGATGCACAGCCCCATGCCCTTCAGTAGGGTGTTTTGTTGATCGGGTTTGGGTTTTTTGTGAAACTAAAAGGAAATAATTGTATTAAAAATGACATGTCTTTTTCCTTCATTTTAGGAAAACACAGAACAAAAATCAAATTCATTTTGTGGAAAGAAAAAAAGAGAAAATTTTAAGGCAGAACGTATGTTTTTGTACAATTTCTTGTGGAGAAGAGCTCCTAGTATTAATTAATGAGCCAAAACTAGAAGCATTGAAACAAGTGAGATCTCTGTCATTTACTTCAGGCTGAGCAGGTTTTCATACACGTCATAAACAATTACAGTAATTTTCTTTTACCATCTAAACAGTGAAAGTGCTGTGCAACCCACGTGGCAAGGTCCTTGTTTTCTCTGAACAAAGTAGATCTCGCTTCTTTTATTGGTAGGTACAGCTGGGCAGATGGTGTGTTGCACAGTTTTGGAACCAGAAAAGAACATTGGATTTTGGTGCTGCAGAAATAATATTCGGTGTTGGGGTTTTTTTCCCTCTCTTGGAGGTAAAACTGTTCTAGCTGTTTGCGGGGGAGAGTTGGTGTTGGTGTTGCTTCTAAAGGTTATTTCTTGACATTCAGATTTCACAAATAACAGGAAGGATACTGCGGTTAAAATGTGGTTGCAATTCTGGAAAGTGGCAATACAAATTACAATCTGCGATTCTATATTTTATTGTCTCACTACTATCCATGTTAGATCTGTAAAGATTGGAAATAAAAATATTGTAGGAAACTTTAAAAACATTTTATAACTATCAGCATAAATTCACCTTGACCCTAGGAATGTCAAATTATGACCCTGGCCAGAGCATCACAATGATGAAAATCCTGGTACAATTTACTTAATAATTCTCTTGATGATCAAAGTATCAGATTACATCTATTTCATCTGTTATGGCTTGTGAAGAAGAATGAAATTATGCAGAAAACTTTTAGTATCACTTAAATTGTAACTCTGACTTGCAACTACACCATTTTATGTAGTAGCATTTAATATTTTCAGGTGCGGAATTGGATTTCTGAACTTGTATTCCACTCTTGAAACTAGTATAGGAACTCCGGCACAGGGAAGTATTTCCCATAATCAAACCTTTGGTGATGCCCAGATATGAAGGTGCCTTTGGTGTGCAGGGTGTTCTTAAGAACCTTTTTTTCTACACTACAGCCAGTAAACCTTGTTTGAAACGGCCTTGCTAGGCCGGAACATCAGAAACTCCGTTCCAGTCACAGTTCTCCCATCAGCTGCTGCCCTCAATGTATCTCTTTGGTCCTGTGCAATATAGCAAAGGTTAAAGCATAAAAACAGCTGAGTGGGCTCACTTTATCTTTGTTTTGAAATCATAAAATCTCTTTTAAATTAAGAGGTAGAAAATGGTTTTGCTTGAGAGAGTCAGGTGGCTGAAGCCTTACGAGCTGAGTGGATTTCAGATTGGACATTAGGAAGAAATTCTTCAGAGAAAGGGTGATTAGCTATTGTAATGGGCTGCCCAGGGCGGTGGAGTCACCGTCTCTGGAGGTGTTTAAAGGAAGACTGAGACGTGACCCTTAGTGCCATGATCTAGCTGACAGGGTGGTGGTCGGTCACAGGTTGGATTCGATGATCTCAGAGGTCTTTTCCAACCTAACTGATCTGTGTTTCCGTGACTTGCCTGGGCTCACCGAGGGAGAGCAGTAGGTGATACGGCCAGTGCTCCTAGGGGAGCTCACAGGGACAAGAGATAACGGGGGCTTGAACCCGAGGACGAGGCAGAAGCTCCGGGGCGTCTGACAGGCAGGCCACCGACTTCAAGTATGATGCAATCTCAGAGACTGCTAAACATTTTTTTCTCGTTGTTACCGGCGTTTTTTGTGAATCCTGAGCGCACGCCTCCCTGCTGACAGCCTCTCTCACAGACACGCTGCAAGGGGGGGCCGTTCGCCGCCTCCCCGCGGCCTCCCCGGGAAGGTCTAGCGGGGCCTTTCCCTCCTCACGCAGCCTCCCCTCACGCGCAGCTCCCACCCATGGCGGTGCCCTCGGCCCCGCGCCCCCTCCCTCAGCCAGCGGAGCTCCGCCCGGCGGCCCCGCTCTGCCTACCTGGAGCCACCTCTATGGTGCGGGGCGGGGCCGGGCGGCGGGGGCGGTGCGGCG